>CABFOT010025147.1:0-10551 GCA_900660305.1 Cetomimus sp. NI1144 | reverse complement strand
GACTATGTAAACTTCAAGCAGCTTGGATTATGTGCCTCTCAACTCTTCCTCCAGACTCTGGGATCTTGATTTTCAAATTAAATGTGAAATTTACTTTATTTGATAAGAGGACTTTCGACTTTTGATCAACAGCAGTTAATTTTCTTACGGTCTATTAAGATCTTGAAAAAATATATTATTATTATTATTATTATTATTATTATTAGTCCAATATATGATTAT
Source organism: Cetomimus sp. NI1144 (assembly GCA_900660305.1). Lineage (NCBI taxonomy): Eukaryota > Metazoa > Chordata > Actinopteri > Beryciformes > Cetomimidae > Cetomimus > Cetomimus sp. NI1144. The sequence continues at coordinate 10,329 of CABFOT010025147.1, read as the reverse complement.
TTCTTTATTATCTCATGTAGCTAGGCAAGTTCCAGTTGTATTATTAGTATTATTAGTATTATTAGTATTTATTTTAATTCATTTTATTTTAATGTGATATTTACTTTCACCACTAGCTGGTTCCCTCATCTTCTTTTGTGTTCAAAATAATTTCTTACTTGTAAAACAAATATGTAAAAACCACAACACAAACAACAGGCAATTAAATAATTTTATTGATGAAAATGTGACATTTGTTACTGTTAGTTTGCCGCAGTCCTGCAGTCCCTAGATTGACTCAACTACCAGTATCAAACAAATGGGCAAAAGATAACAAACTTACACCCTATTTGCAGACTGCCTACCATAGATCTACATTACAAAAATTTGAACTTATCATTTTAAACACTTTATTTAATCTAACACAATGTAACTTAAAAGCATACTGGATGATCATGTAGGAGGAAAGTCCATAATAGGGAGGGAAACGATCGCCTCACACAGCATAGACAAGCCTATAGGCTAGTAAGTAGCCTTTTATCCTCTCAAATTATTTTCCCCTACACGATCAACCGGCTCCAAAGTTCTTTCTTCTTTTAACTTATATTGTATTAGATGAAATAAAGTGTTTTACTTTTAATTCTGGTCCATTGGTCATTTGCCCATTTCTTTGATATTAGTTTGTTGCTCAATTTGCGGCCTGCATGTCTCTGGCAAACTACCAGCAGCAGGTGTTATAAATTAACTGATGGCGTGTTGTTGATGGTGTTACTGGAAGCTTTCAGCAGATGATGTAATGCCTGGCAAAGAAGACCATCATCATGGATTTATTTTGTTTGGGCTGACTGGTGGTGTAATTGGTGGTCAACTGGAAATGTGGTTGGTCGGTCTTCTCCATGACGCTGTCCTCTATTTTGGACATTGATTTGCACTGTCCTGGTTGCTATGGGTGAACTGATTCCGAATGGATTGAAGGATTCTCTTCATCAGAGGCGGTTAATTCCTTGAGGTGGAAGCTTCATGACCAGCAAGAGCCTAGTACTCATAGAGAGCCTTTGAGAAGAGCTTGCAGAGGAACACGAGGCTCCTCTTGGTCTTCATGGCCTGCTTAAGATCTTTCTGCCCTTAACTGGTAATGTCTGTGGCTGACTGGGACTGGGCCATGGAGTTCTGGTTATATGTGGCTACAAGGGCCTGGGAACAGCTCTCCATCAGGACAATGTGGAACAATGGGTCCTTTGTGTTAACTGCAGCCATGAGAAGCTTTTCTGTCCCAAACTTGTAAACAAGACTCTTGTAAATATGATCGTACAGAGTCTTAAGGTCAAAATATGGTGGACAAGCCTGGTTGTGGCAGATGCCTGTGGCGCTACAGAACTGAGAGACAATCCTCTCAGCAAGATCAGCAAATGCTACACTCATCTCTACTGCATCATATGGGAATCCACAGATCTTTGTGAAAAGTCGTTCCAGTAGCAGAGAAACAAAGCTAATGTAGTCAACATCACCAGAGTCGCTGGTCTGATGACGGGTATCGGCAAGACCCCCACTTGACATTAGTGTCTGAAATCTATGTGGAGAGGAAACCATAGTGAATGGGATATCCTGGTTGGTGTCATTCTTAAGGTCGGTCTTCTCCATGTTTCTGTCCACTGTTTTGAAAGTTGTTTTTTCACTGTCCTGATTACTATAGGTAGACCAATTCAGAATGGACTGAACTATTTTCTTCATCAGGGGCTGTTCACTTCTTGAATTAGAAGCTTCATCATCAGCAAAAGCCTTGTCCTCAGCTAGAGCATTTGAGAAGAGCTTGCGGAGGAACATGAAGCTACTCTTGGTTTTCTTGTCCTGTTTGTCATATTCCTGACCTTCACAGGTAACGTCTGTGGCTGACTGGGACTGGGCCTCATAGTTCTGGTCATATGTGGCCTCAAGGGCCTGGGAGAAGCTCTCCATCAAGACAGTGTGAAAAAATGGGTCATTGGTGTTAATAGCAGCCAGGAGATGCTTCTCTGTCCCAAACTTGTAAACCAGACTGTGGTAAATATGAACATAGAGTGTCTTAAGGTCAAAATCTGGTGGACAAGCCTGGTTGTGGCTGATATCTGTAGCGCAACAGAACTGAGAGAACATCCTCTCAGCAAGATCAGCAGGTGCTCCGCTCATCTCTACTGATTCACATGGGGATTCACAGATTTTTGTGAACAGTCTACCCAATTGCAGAGAGACAAAACTAACATAGTCAACATCACTGGAGTCACTGGTCTGATGACAGGGATCGGCAAGACCTCCACTAGATAGCAGTGTCTGAGGTCCCTGTGGAGAAGAAACCAAAGTGAACGGGATTTCCTGAATGGTGCAATTCTTGAGGTCAGTCTTTTCCATGTTGCTGTCCACTATTTTGGACATTGTTTTGTCACTGTCCTGGTTGCTATGGTTAAACCGATTCAGAATGGACTGAAGGATTCTCTTTATGAGGGGCTGTTCACTCCTTGAGGTAGAAGCTTCATTGTCAGCAAGAGCCTGGTCCTCAGCTAGAGCCTTTGAGAAGAGCTTGCGGAAAAACTTGAAGCTGCCCTTGATCTTCTTGGCCTGTTTGACATCTTCCTGGCCTTCACTGGTAATGTCTGTGGCTGACTGAGACTGTGCCATGGAGTTCTGGTTATATGTGGCCACAAGGGCCTGGGAACAGCTCTCCATTAAGACAGTGTGAAACAATGGGTCTTTGGTATTAACTGCAGCCATGAGAAGCTTTTCTGTCCCAAACTTGTAAACAAGAGTCTTGTAAATATGATCGTTGAGTGTCTTAAGGTCAAAAGCTGGTGGACAAGCCTGGTTTTGGCTGACACCTGTAGCTCTACAGAACTGAGAGACGATTCTCTCAGCAAGATCAGCAGGTGCTCCACTCATCTCTACTGTATCACACAAGGATTCACAGATTTTTGTGAAAAGTTGTTCCAGCAGCAGAGAGACAAAACTAACGTAGTTGATATTACCAGAGTCACTGGTCTGATGACAGGGATTGGCAAGACATCCACTAGATAGCAGTGTGTGAAGTCTCTGTGGAGAGGAAGACAGAGTGATGGGGATTTCCTGGATGGTGTCATTCTTGAGGTCGGTCTTCTCCATGTTGCTGTACACTATTTTGGACGTTATTTTGTCAGTCTCCCGGTTGCTGAGGGTAAACCGATTCTGAATGGACTGAAGGATTCTCTTCATCTGAGGCCTTCCACTCCTTGAAGTAGAAGCTTCATCATCAGCAAGAGCCTGGTCCTCTGCTAGACCCTTTGAGAAGAGCTTGCGGAGGAACATAAAGCTGCTATTGGTCTTCTTGGCCTGCTTGACATCTTCCTGGCCACCAATAATGTCTGTGGCTGACTGGGACTGGGCCATGGAGTTCTGGTTATATGTGGCTACAAGGGCCTGGGAGAAGCTCTCCATCAAGACAGTGTGAAACAAAGGGTCTTTGGTGTTAACTGCAGTCATGAGAAGGTTTTCTGTCCCAAACTTGTAAACAAGACTCTTGTAAATATGATCGTAGAGTGTCTTAAAGTCAATATCTGGTGGAACCGCCTGGTTGTAGCTTACACCTGTAGCACTACAGAACTGAGACACGATCCTCTCAGCAAGATTAACAGGTGCTCTGCTCATCTCTACTGCATCGCATGGGGATTCACAGATTTCTGTGAAAAGTCTTTCCAGTAGCATAGAGACAAAACTAACATAGTCAACATTACCAGAGTCACTGTTCTGATAACAGGGATCTGCAAGACTTCCACTAGCCAGTAGTGTCTGAAGTATCAGTGGAGAGGAAGCCAGAGTGAACAGGATATCCTGGGTGGTGTCACTTTTAGGGTCGGTCTTCTCCATGTTAGTGTCCACTATTTTAAACGTTGTTCTGTCACTGTGATGGTTTCTGTGGGTAAACCGATTCAGAAAAAACTGGTGGATTCTCTTTATCAGAGGCCATGAAGTAGAAGCTTTATCATCAGGGAGAGCCTGGTTCTCAACAGGAGCCTTTGAGAAGAGCTTGCAGAGAGACATGATGATTCTTTTGGTCTTCTTGGCCTGATTGTCATCTTCCTGGCTTTCATCGGTAACGTCTGTGGCTGACTGGGGCTGGGCCATAGAATTCTGGCTATATGCAACCAGAAGGGCCTGCGAGCAGCTCTCCATCAGGACAGTGTTAAACAATGGGTCCTTGGTATGAACTGCAGCCATGAGAAGTGTCTCTGTGCCAAACCTGTGAACAAGACTCTTGAAAATATGATTGTGGAGTGTCTTAAGGTCAAAATCTGGTGGATAAGCCTGATTGTGGCTGGCGCCTGTGATGCTACAGAGCTGAGAGATAATTATCTTACGAAGATCAGTGGCATCAGTAGTATCAGCAGCATCAGAAGCATCAGGAACTGCAATCTCTGTTGCACCACATGGGGATTCACAGATTTTTGTGAAGAGTTGACCAAGTAGCAGAGAGACAAAATTAACATAGTCGTCATCTCCAGAGTCGCTGGGCTGATAACAGGGATCGGCAAGATCTCTCAGGGACAGATGTGTCTGAAGTCTCTGGGGAGAGGAAGCCATTGTGGTCGGGATGTCCTGGGTGTTGTACTTAAGGTCTGTCTTCTCCATGTTTTTGTCCACTATTATGGAAGTTATTTCGGGAGCTGACATTCCATCAGCTGATATCAAAGAGACATCACTCAGAATAAAACTGCCCTTGAAGACCTCTGCTGTCCACACTGTTTCATTCTCATGATCTGAAAACTTTGCAGAACTGTCATCTCGGCCAATAGTCAGGCAATGGTCTACGCTTTGATCTGGGCTGAGAAAGACAACCTGCATAAACGGCACTTTAATAATTTCCTCAGTGAAAAGATTGATGGGGTCAGACCTTGATGCAGAAGGACTCTCGTCGACGTAGCTCTCCCTGATAATGAGAGGGGGATCCTTCTCAGATGCTTCAGTGTAAACAGGCATCCCAGGTAAAAACACAGGGGAAATATTAACTGTTCTGACTGAGGATGTTGAGTTGAAAGATTTAGACGAGGATAATTGTTCTTTCTCTTGTCCATCTCGCATGTCATCTTTTAATATTGAGCCATCTCTATAAATGGAAACCACCTGACTGATGACCTCCATGCTGCACGTCTGAGGGTCAGATGAATGAGTTGGTTGGTCCTGTGTGTTCTCCAGAGCCACGATATGCCTTGAGGACTCGCTCTGGCATTTTTGGAGTGACAAATCGGCAAAGGAACGGCCTTGCTGTGGAGGTGTCTCACTTGGGATCTTTTGAGGCAGGTCCTTCTTCACATTGTTTTCATTTTGCAAGGGATCAGAAAGATATTCACTAGAAAGTAGTGTCTGAAGTTCCTGTGGAGAATAAGCGAGAGTAGCTGCGATGTCCTGGATGTTGTCCTCCTTGAGGTCGGTCTCCATGTTGCTATCCACTATTTTGGGCATTGTTTTTTCTGTAGTTGACATTCCATCCGTTGGTATAACAGAGACTTCATACAGAATTACGCTGTCCATCAAGTCCTCTGCTGTGCTCAATGTTTCATCCTCTTGATCTGAGGATATTGCAGGATTGTCACCTCTATCAACTGTCAGGCATTGATCAGCGCTCTGATCTGGGCTGACACAGGCACCCTGCTCGAACAGCACTTTCATCATCTCCTCTACAAAATGTTTGATGGGGTCAAACTTTGATGCAGAAGGAATCTTGTCAATGTCAACGTAACTGTCCTTAAAGATGGGGGCGGGATCCAGCTCAGAATCTTCAGTGTAAACAGGCATCCCCGATAGAGCCATAGGGCTAAGCGCAACTGTTCTCAATGAGGAAGTTGAGCTGATAGATTTAGATGAAGATGGTCTGTCTTTCTCTTGTCCATCTAGCGGGTCATCGTCTAATATCAAGCCATCTTTAAAAATGGAAACTACTTGACTGATGACATTAATGCTGCAGGTCTGAGGGTCCTGTGTTTTCTTCTGAGCCACAGGAGGCTTCGAGGACTCGCTCTGGCATTTTTGGAGTGTAAAATCTGCAAAGGAACTGCCTTGCTGCAGAAGTGTGTCACTTGGGGATGTCTGAAGCAGGTTTTGCAAGGGACCAGGAAGATCTCCACTAGACAGCAGTGTCTGAAGCTTGTGTGGAAAGAAAGCTGCAGTGGCAGCTTTGTCCCGGATGTTATCCTCTGTGAGGTCGGTCTCAATGTTGCTGTCCACAAGTTTGGTCATAGATTTTTCTTTAGTCGACATTCCATCAGTTGGAATAACAGAGACTTCATCAAGAATATCACTGTCCATTAAGACCTCCGCTGTCCTTACTGTTTCATCCTCATAATCTGAAACCTCTGCAGAGTCGTCATCTCTGCCACGAGTTGGGAAATTATCTGTAATTTGCGCCGGGCTGAGGCATACAACCTGCTCAAATGGCACTTTCATAATTTCTTCTGCAAAAAGATTGAGGTGGTTGGACCTTGATGCAGATGGACTCTTGTCAATGTCGATGTAGCTGTCCCTGATGATGGGAGGGGGCTCTTGCTCAGACACTTCAGTATAAATAGGTATTCCAGGTAGTGACACAGTGGAAAACAGATGTTCCTCACTTGGGAACACCTGAGAAAGGTCCTTCCTCACACCATTATAATTTTGCAAAGGACCAGCAATATCTCCGCTAGACATCAATGTCAGAGGTTTTTTTGGAGAGAGAGCCAAAGTGTCCTGGATGTCCTCCTTGATGTTGCTGTCCATGTTGCTGTCTACGATTTTGGACAGTTTCATTTCTGTAGTCGACATTACATCAGTTTGTAAAACAGAGACGTTTTCGAGAATATCACTGCCCATCAAGAGCTTTGCTGTCTTTACTGTTTCATCCTCATAATCTGAAAACTCTGACGAGTTGTCACCCGGGCCAACAGACAAGAAATTATCTGCGCTCTGATCTGGGCTGAGGCAGACAACCGGCTCAAAAGGCTCTTTTATAATCTCAACAAAAAGCTTGATAGGGTCATACCTTGATTCAGAAGGACATTTGTCAATATCAATATTGCTGTCACTGATAATGGGAGGGGGGTCCAGCTCAGACATTTCAGTGTCTGAGCAGACACTCAGTGTACCAGGTATCCCAGGTAGTGACACGGCGAGAACATCATTTATTTTCACTGAGGATGTTGAGCTGATAGAGTTAGGTGAAGATGGTATGCTCTGGCATTTTTGCAGGTCCGTCCTCACAATATCAATCTGCAAGCGACTGGAAATATCCCCGCTAGACAGCAGTGTCTGAAACTTGTGTGCAGAGAAAACTGCAGTGACCGCTTTGTCATGGATTTTGTCCTCTGTGAACTCGGTCTCAATGTTGCCGTCCACACTTTTGGTCAATGTTTTTTCTGTAGTCAATATTCCATCAGTTAGAATATCAGAGACGTCTTCCAGAATATCACTTTCCATAAATGCATCCGCTGTCCTGACTGTTTCATCCTCATGATCTGAAATCTGAGCAGAGTCTTCATCTCTGCCAAGAGTTGGGATATAACCTGTGTTCTGGACCGGGCTGAGGCAGACAACCTGCTCTAAAAGCACTTTCATAATTTCCTCTTTAAAAATATTGATAAGGTTTGACCTCGATGCAGAAGGACTTATGTCAATGTCGACGTAGCTGTCCCTGATGATGGGAGGAGGATCTTGCGAAGACACTTCAGTGTACATAGGTATCCCAGGTAGAGATACAGCTAAAATAGAATTTGTTGTCACTGAGGATATTGAGCTTAAAGGGTTAAATGAAGATCTGTCTTTCTCTTGTCCATCTAGTTCGTCAACCGTTAATATCGAGCCATCTCCATAATTGGAAAACTCCCGACTGATGACCCCTACCTCCAGGCTGCATGTCTTAGGAACAGAATATTGAGATGATTGGTCATGTGTGTTCTCCAGAGCCACGAGAGGCATCGAGCATTCGCTCTGGCATTTTTGTAGTGTCAAATCTGCAAAGTAACTGCCTTGCTGCAGAAGTGCCTCACTTGGGATTTTCTGAGGCAAGTCCTTCCTCAAATTGTAATTTGACAAGGGGCAAGGAAGATCTCCACTAGACAGCAGTGTCTGAAGATTGTGTGGAGAGGAGGCCGGAGTGGCAACTTTGTTCCAGATGTTGTCCTCTGTAAGGTCAGTCTCAATGTTGCTGTCTAAACTTTTGGTCAACGTTTTTTCTTTATTCGACATTCTATCAGTTGGAATAACAGAGACTTCTTCCAGAATTTTACTGTCAATCAAGACCACCGCCGTCCTTACTGTTTCATCCTCATGCTCTGAAACCTGCGCAGAGTCGTCATCTTTGCCATGAGTCGGGAAATTATCTGTGCTCTGGGCCGGGCTGAGGCACACAACCTGCTCAAACGTCATTTTCATAATTTCCTCTAAAAAAAGATTGATGCGGTCCGACGTTGATGCCGAAAGACTCTTGTCAGTGTCGATGTAGCCGTCCCTGATGATGGGAGGGGGCTCTTGTGCAGAAACTTCAGTGTAATCAGGTATTCCAGGTGGTGACACAGCGAAAAGATAATCTGTCCTCTCTGAGGATATTGAGCTGATAGGGGTAGATGAAGATCTTATATCTTTCTCTTGTCCATCTAGCATTTCATCCTTTAATATCGAGCCATCTCTATAATTGGAAATCTCCTGACTGATGACCCCCACCTCCAAGCTGCATTTCTGAGGGGAAGATGATTGAGGTGATTGGTTCTGTGTGTTCTCCAAAGTCACAAGAGGCCTCGAGCATTCACGCTGGCATTTTGGGAGTTTCAAATCAGCAAAGGAACTGTCTTGCTTCAGAAGTGTATCGCTTGGGAACTTCTGAGGCAGGTCCTTCCTCACACCATTGTAATTTTGCAAGGGACCAGAAATATCGCCATCTGACAACATTGTCTGAAGTTTGTGTGGAGAGAGAGCCAAATAAGCTGCTTTGTCCTGGATATTGTCCTCCTTAATGTCGGTTTCCATGTTTCCGTCTACTATTTTGGACAGTTTCTTTTCTGTAGTTGACATTACATCAGTTTGCAAAACAGAGACGTCTTCCAGAATATCACTGCCCATCAAGAGCTTCGCTGTGCTTACTGTTTCATACTTATGATCTGAAAACTGTGACGAGTCCTCAAAAGACAGGAAATTATCTGCACTCTGATCTGGGCTGAGAGAGACAACCTGCTCAAACGGCACTTTTATAACCTCAACAAAAAGCTTGATGGGGTCGTACCTTGATTCAGAAGGACATTTGTCAATATCAATATTGCTGTAACTGATGATGGGAGGGGGGTCCTGCTCAGACAATTCAGTGTAAACAGGTATCCCAGGTAGTGACACAGCGAGAACATCATTTATTTTCACTGAGGATGTTGAGCTGATAGATTTAGGTGAAGATGGTATGCCTTTCTCTTGTCCAATTAGCATGTCATCCTTTAATATTGAGCCCTCTCTATAAATGGAAACTCCCTGACTGATGACCTCCAAGCTGCATGTCTCAGGGTCAGATGAATAAGCTAGTTGGTCCTGTATGTTCTCCAGAGCCAAAAGAGGCTTCAAGGACTCAATCTGGCATTTTTGGAGTGTTAAATCTGCAAAAGAACTGCCTTGCTGCAGAAGTGTCTCATTTGGGATCATTTGAGGCAGATCCTTCCTCAAACCATTGTAATTTAGCAAGGGGCCGGAAAGATCTCCACTGGAAGGCAGTGTCTGAAGTTCCTGTGGAGAAAAAGCCAGAGCGGCCAAATTGTCCTGGTTGTTGTCCTCCTTGAGGTCAGTCTCCATGTTTTTGTCCACTATTTTGAACATTGTTTCTTCTGGAGTCAATATTCCATCAGATAGTAAAATAGTAAATTCAATCAGATTATCACTGTCCATCAAGACCTCTTCTATTCTGACAGTTTCATTCTCATGCTCTGACTGTGCAGAATCGTCATCTCGGCCAACAGTCAGGAAATTATCTGCGCTCTTGTTCAGGCTGAGGCAGACAACCTGTTCAAACAGTGCTTTCATAATTTCCTCTGCAAAATGATTGATGGGGTCGGACCTTGATGCAGAAAGACTCTCGTCAACATCGATGTAGCTGTCACTGATGATGCGGGGAGGGTGCTGCTCAGACAAGTCAGTGTAAACAGGTATCCCGGGTAGAGACAAAGGGAGAAGGTTTTCTGTTCTCACTGATGATATTGAGCTGACAGTTTTAAGTGAAGATGGTCCGTCTTTCCCTTGTCCATCAAGCATGTTATCCTTTAAAATCAAGTCATCTCTATAAATGGAATCCACCTGACTGATGACCTCAATGCTGCAGGTCTGAGGGTCAGATGAATAAGGTGCTTG
>CABFOT010025116.1:0-11276 GCA_900660305.1 Cetomimus sp. NI1144 | reverse complement strand
GCTTTTCATTCCTTATTACTATTATCCATATTCTCAAATGCATAATGGTTTCAGGGAGGAAATGAGCGTTTTTGGATTGTGGCTCTTGCAAGAATATTTTTTCGTCAATGTGGCTCCTGATTAGGACAAGGTTGAGTACCACTGGCTCTGGAGTAAGCTCACATTGGACTCCTGATAAGTGTTTCAAAAGATCTTTATTGTTCAAATGACAGACAGCTCTTAGTTACATCTGTATAAAAACACATGATAAAGAAAATATACAACAGAAGTTTAGCACCAGGGACTTCAACTGAAGAGCAAGATGTTATTGTCTCCGAGACAGCCATTCCCCCGTGTTGAAATGGCAATCACGACACCCAACGGCAGTCAGGCACACGACACACTAGAGGATTAAGTTCTGACCTAGACCGACATCTCGGATCTACTTGCCCTCTAAATGGAAAGCTGGAAAACATTGACCCAAGATTAGTGTTTACTGATCGACCTGATAGCAAGAGTGGAGGAAGGCTCCTCTTGCACTGAAGGAGTACAGGAACACATCCCCCACCTGCATTTCAACAGTACGTCTGGACTAACTGATGAAACAATTCTACCGTTAAGGCTCCGCTGTGCACGTCTCCTGGAGAGCGGAGCAGATGGGACTATACGAGCCGTGTCCTCGCCCCGGGCCCTCGGTACTCGTGTCAGCTACAGTTCAATAACAGCGGTCGGATCGTTACTGCACATCGATCCATCCTCTGGGTTTGTATTGCACCTGATACTCTAGTTTTACAGCAGGGGACGGTAGTGGGACTCCAGATGTGCAAAATAAGGGACATAGTGAGAGCGATAACCTCTGATGGAATAGTGCAACAGTTAAATCTGGAATTAACGCTTCGGGAGACGATCCCATAGATACCGTCGTTTTAGAAACGAGACAAGATCCCACAAACCAACACGTCTATGAGCGTTTACATTCTAGAGCTGCGTCGTGCCAGCCTCTTCGCCATCTTCACGTGCCTCTCAGCGTTTTGAGGGGCATACCAGGGGTACAACTTTACACACATTTACATGGACGTCTGTGCTGATGGTGGTTCAGAGCTGGAATAAATAAATAACAGCATTAAAACATTTGGCCTTGAGACACTGTGGTTTTATGCACGTCGTCGCGGTCACGGCCCATACGGTACGGTACAGGGTGAGCTTCCCCCGACCTATTGATTATTGACTTTTTGTAGGCAAATTTAAAAACAGATTTACATTATTCCTCAAAATTGCATTCTAAAGAAAATCATGATTATTGAGTGTTCACAAATGACTAAATCCCCAGTCTGGAATCAAAACAAACACAAAAGAGACTGCATGTGGCCTTGTAAGCCATGTTGTGCATCTATCTGTTCGGTGCAGGCAGCGACTGAATGCAGTTATAAATAAATAAAACTGGTTCCAGGTTGAGCCTTGGAGCCGGGGACTTAAACTAATTGTGTGAAAAAGGCGGTGGCCCCGATGAGGCGTGTTCGAGGGCGATGGCACAGTCGAGCTTTGTCCTTCATTCAGTGCAGCCATTCTCACAGGGCTCACTGTATAAGCACTTACCCCAGTACACCTGTCTGACGTGATGCTTTGATCCTACTACGTGCTCAAACTGAGAGAAAGGCAAGTTGACATACAAAAAAAAAAAAAAACATCTGTTAAAAATAGTGCAACCTCAAGCTTCTGTTAAGTTAGACTGCTACATAATTGCTGCGTGTGAGACTGGACCGTAGAGGGGCGGTCAGTCCACGTGGCCAGCTGAATGTCCAAAGGCACCACGTTTAACCAGTCTCTTTCCCAGGTGACGGAGGCCACGTGCTTCACTTAGCTTTCTGTCAGAAAGGAGAGAGAGAGAGAGAGCAAAAGTTGACTCGGTGATCATTTGAAACTGAAGCTTGATGAAAGACAATCACTTTAGTGAAGTTGAAAAATAGGAGCATGGTAGTTACCGAACACAAAGTCACACCATCTTGGCCCGGATAGGCCCCTCACTCGCGATTGTCTCAACATTTTCGCAGGTGGCGGTTGTGGTGGTTCAGCGGACACGACCCCAGGGCTTTTATTTCGGCCTTTTTGCCTCCCTACCGGCACCTCATCCTGCTCCGGGCTTGATTTTGTTGCACAGCTTGCCAGCTCTTTAGAGGCTGTTCTCCTTTTCTTCTCAGTTTTCACAGCTTTAACATCCCCTAGCAGCTCTCCCTCCCTCCTTGCGAAGCGGTAGGCAGAAGGTGACCCATCATCCAGTGTCACGGTGCAGGAGTCCCACTCTCCTTCAGTCGACTCGTTGACTGGGGAGTTGATCTTCCTCAGAAACACCCGGCATTCCTTCAGGGTCTCAGGACTCCAGGCTTTAGAGCTGAGTCGGTGCTCTTTGGGTTCATCTACTGGACCCCGAGGTTTGTCAGCACAGCTGATAGTACAACCGTTATCTAAACAGTCAAACAACTGATCCGTCGTTGATCTAGGCAATGCTTTATGTCTTGGTTGTAGTCCAGGTACGACATGACCATTCAAACTACTTGCAGTGAATCTCCAGTCCAATTCCTTTTGTTTGTTCCTCAGCCTCTTTGGCCACCTCTTCCTCTCTTCCCGTGTCAGGAACCGTGCTCGCGCCCTCAGTACAGTGGTTGGGTACTTGCCAAGCACTCTGCCTCTCCACCATGGTGCGCCCTGATTGAGCCTGCCTGGAGCAAACCGGGGAGCGAAAAGTTGTCGTTTGATGGTTTCTATTGACAACGGCACCCTGTTTCTGTTCATCAGCATTTCCTGTGCCAGCTGGTAATGACAAGGACTCTGGGGCATAGACTTGGCAAACTTTTTGATGTGTTTGCGGAGTCGCTCGGCCTGGGGACTAGGACAGATGATTCCTTTGTTGGCAGAACGAGGGTAGTGCATGACTTCGTAAGGATTTCGGGAGCTCGACTTCTTGACAATGGCCAGAGACTGTGTTTCTGTGGTCTGCATAAACCAGGAGCAAAGCTGCTGCCTGCTGCAGGAGCTTGGTGTGTTAGGAGGGCAGTCAAACAGCATTCGAACCACAGAGGAATGCGGCGACTTCTTGGTAAATGATCTGTTGGCTGTAGTAGCCAATCTAGATCTAAAGTCCATTCCTTCCTGGTTCTCAACGTTATCTCTGACCCAGGTGTCCGAGACCAGTCGTATTCGCCTGGCAAGCTCCTGGTTTAAGGTATTTTCCTCAGCTGATGCAGCCCACCACCTCAGTGTCTCTCTTGGCGGAAAGATTGAGTCTACCGACACCGTTGCCACACGACTCAGATCCTGACAGATGTGCCTCCTCTCCTGTCCAAAGAGCTGTCTTTTCCCTGCCTTGGCTTCTGCACCACCCTGAGCCTCCTCCTGTTTCCTTTCATAGCTGGCCTTGTTAAGCAGAAGCTGCTTGGACCGTCGAAGCAGAGCGGTGCTGCGCCTGTACGACCTGGGGGTGGAGGTGGCGACGGAGTGCAGCAGGTAGACCGAGGGCTTCCTCACCCGCACCGAGTGACGCACCGCCACAGGCCGATTTGTGTGTTTCCCTCTACAGTCTCCATTTGCTTCCAACTTTCCCTCGGTTTGACTGCAATCACTGCTTGTTTGAAGATTGATTGTCCAGGGCTCTTTGGCAGATTTGAATACTGGTAGGAGTGGTTTCTTATGACGTAATGTTTCTGGAGACTGCCTCGCATCCCTATTCATCTGGATTTTACGTTGCCTGGGAGATACTGTGGTTACTGTGACCGAGATTCCAGAGATTTTTACTTTTGCAGGTCTTCCTGGTTTCCTTATGGGTACGGCACCATCAAGCTTCTGACATTTGATGTTACTGCTGCCATGAGGGGCAGACTCTTTCACAGGTCTGACCAAATTCAGCTCTGACCTTTCTGTCGAAGCAGCTTTGACACTACCACAGGTGGTCTGAGATTTCTTTGTTAAACAGCTTAAGTCTCTGTTTTGGCCCGCTGTTTGCCAGGCATCATGGAGTTCTGTTTGCAGCTGGGTAACGCCTTCAGACACCAGTCGTTTGTTCCTCCTTGATCGCCCATATACCACTGTTATTTTAAGGTTCTTGTTTGCGTTTTCCTCTGTGTCAGATCCTATAACAGCATTAGCACTTTCTGCATTTGCCCCTGTGACTGAATCAAGAATCTTCTGCTTACGTGGTCGACCAATTGGCCTCTTCGCTTTCTTCTCCAGCTGTGGTCCCAACTTCTTGGGCCGGCCTGGACGCCTTTTTGGAGGAGTGGTTTCATGGCAAGACAGAGAGTCACCCGGCGATCTCTGGTTTTCAGTTCCAGCTGAACGCTTGGGTGGCGTACCTTCTCCGGATCTTCTGGCACCTGTTTTAGGTGACGAGGAAGCTGACTTTGTTGGTGAGGAAGCAGACTTGGGTGAGGAAGCAGACTTGGATGGTGAGGAAGCAGACTTGGGTGGTGAGGAAGCAGACTTGGGTGGTGAAGAAGCAGACTTGGGTGGTGAGGAAGCAGACTTGGGTGGTGAGGAAGCAGACTTGGGTGGTGAGGAAGCAGACTTGGGTGGTGAGGAAGCAGACTTGGGTGGTGAGGAAGCAGACTTGGGTGGCGAGGAAGCAGACCTGGGTGATGTGGAGGCAGATTTGGCAGGCGAGGTAGCAGATTTTAGTGGTGAAGGAATAGATTTAACTTGTGAAGTGGCAGACAGGGTGCCCTGGCTTCTGTTCTTGTCTGGTGTACCTGCCCATGAAGACTCCTCACACGGGTCAAACGGTTCCCCCGTTTGTCCACTAGAGCCAGAGGCTGCTGACTTAAGGCTATATTTAACCCCTTCCTTACCCATCACTTGTGACACGTACATGAGTTTGATTGGGCTAATGTATTGGATCAGGGAGTTGGGATGGCTCTGAACACAAGTGGCAGAACTATCAGAGCTGGTGATGTTCAACTTGTGGTGGTTTCGGAGAGTTCTAGAAACAATCTGTGACTCTGCGTCCTTTAGTTTGGTTGTAGATGATCGTAGCCTTCCGTAAGGCCTGGCGGCATAGTCTCTGACATCTGTCCTATTCTGTGAGCGGTGTTTCGTAGGACTCTTCTCTGTGGCAGCCAGAGTGAGTGGAAAGACCTGGCTTTGATCTTTACACTCCTTGTAAGATGTTCCAAATTGCTCTTTAGGTGTCGATTCAAAGGCAAGCTCCCCTGTGGGCTCAGGTGATGACAGAGGGGGTTCTTCTCCGTCTCTTTCTTCAAGCTGGGTTTCCTTAACATCTGCATTTTTGCTGAAGTCATATAAGGTGCTAGATTCTAAAACCTTGTCTTTTAAGTCTCTTTGGTTGAAGATGCTCTCAGAGAAACAAGCTCCAAAGTACATCTTCCTGGGCTCTGTGACATAGGAGGAGAACCGTGGTGGCGGGACTATATTTCTCCTGGACTTTCTTGCCTCTCTGGAGTGGCCTGACTCAGACAGAAGGCTGCTCTTCCTCCCTCTCACCGGCCTGTGGTAAGCCTTACCTCTGTCTTGCGCATAGTCACCATCTGACCTTTGACATGATGGCGATTCCTGTTGGGTCCCATCATTTCCAAAACGGCTACCCTCACTATACATTTCACAGGGCTTACTACACTGTGTCGCTGAGGTTGGAGGCATGGTCGCTGTCTGTGACTGTAGACCCACTCCTTCTGCACCTGGGTTGTTATATTTGCTCTGCAGCTCAGAGGTGGGTTTTGGGGTATCTGGGAACATTTGCTCCGTTTCTTCTGTGGCTATCTCCCTTTCTCTCACATGTGCTTTAATTGTCTCAATTTCCTCTGTAACTAGAACTGCCTGTATCTCGTTTACTTCAGCCCTCTCCCTTTCTGCAGCTAGTATGTCCCCTTCTCCATCCCTGGCCCTTTCAATCTCTGCAGCCTCTATTCTTTTCTCCATCCTGGGTTCTTCACTGATTTGATCCTCTTCCTTTCCTATCATACTCTCCATTTCTTTGCCTTCAGTGCTACTGCTGTCTCCAACCATCACACCTTCCACGCCTACCTCCACTCTGGTTATGTCCATCTCCTGTTTTGGACCAAGTCCGTTCATTTCTTGGATCTCCACCTCTCTTTCACACTCCTCTTTGACTGGGGTTGTATCTGATGAGGAGCTTAATATATGTGAGGTAACATCATTCCCATCTTTCAGTCTAACTCTCTTTGCTAGCGGCACCTTTCTCCTACAATATGACCGCTCAAACATGGCAAGCTCCCGTTTAATTAGCAAGGTGTGTCGCCGGGATGAGGCATGATCAGCGGGTGTTGCCATAGCAGTGAGCACCTCCTGTCGCCGGCGGGAACGGGTGTTAGGTGACTTGGCCTCATTGTTGTCATGGAGATGAAACAGCTCACTGAGGTTGTAGTCACTGCCACTGCCCTTGTGAAGCACCGTGGTGATGATTTCACTCAAATGGGCATCAGCGTGAAACAGCAGGGTCTGATTGGCTGAGGGAGACAGAGGCTGCTCCTTCTCAATGGTGTTATTGGCTGAGGGAGTCGGGGGCGGGTTTTTCTCCAGAGGTCCAATGGTCTCCAGTTTCTCACTGAAACGATCAACAACATCCTGCAGTAAACTCCCACTTGGGTTCTGCTCTGCTTGACTACTTCTGGGAGTGCCTCGCTCTAGCTCTTCTGTGGTTGCATCCACATCTATCTCCTGCTGGCTTTCATCCGTACGATGATCTGTAACCATGAATGAGAGGGACAGGTCAGCTCCCTCCTCATGTCTGTGGTGAAGGAGGGAGGGTGGCTTTCCCTCACTCTTCATATTGTTTTCTGAGGGGATAGGGGAAAGTGGGGGAGGAGAGGGGCTCAGCTCTCTCTTCAGGACAGGACAAGGAGGATCCCCATGTCTACTCCCTCCCTCTAGTGGGTTCCTGACCTGAGCGAGACACACGTGGTTTGAATAACAGGGACACGAGCGGGGGTTGTGATGGTTACAGCAGATCGATGAGGCAGCGTATAAACTGGAGGAGGAAGAGCACAGCGAGGGGGATTGGGATAACGAAGGAGAGGATGCAAACGAACACACCACATTGTCGATAGGACCGACAGCAAGGCTTTGGCAGGAAATGCAGTGGAGGTTCTTGAAACAAAAGACAGGGTATGCTGCCACCGCGCACCTCTGCACACAGCAGCAGTCTGCACCCGGCGCTTTGCTTTTACAGTCACTGAATGGGTAGTGATGGATGCTACCATTAGACTTGGAGTCTACTGGATGGTACAGGGTGCTACAATGACCTTTATGATCACAGTCAAGAGGGTAGTGAGGGCTGCTGCTATGGGCTTTACATTCACTAAATGGGAATGGGTGAGGGGTGTCATTATCATGTGGTGTGACCACACGGTAGCAGCAGTGAGAGTCGGTCTGATCGACGGGTCTGTGACGGAGGAAAGACAGCAATCTTTCCTGGCGTGCCAGCTTTAGTATTCGGTAGAGTAGGGAACGATGTGCAGGGCACAATGAGCAGAGGACAGCTTCCAGTGCAGAGCTCTGTCCACATCGAGTCTCACGCATCCCCGGATCCCCCAACTCTTCAGTACAGGATGGCAACAGGATGCTAGAAGCAGAAATACAAAGATAGGAGTTAAGATGCTTTATTCATACATTAAGTGTTCCCTGTTCCAGATGGACTATGACAAATAGGTACTCATGTAGCCGAACAACCAAGACTGGTGCTACAATCAACAACTATAACCTTCAATCTATTGTGTTTATTCCATCATACTAAGGATGGGACTAAAGGGCTTGCGTATGATTTACACTTCATCCATACGTCTATATTGCCGTGTTCCCAGGGCCTGTCTCACGAAGCAAGACAAGTGGGTTAGAAAGATAACTGTGGGCTTATCCCAGGCTTTCCAGTCTCTCTTAAGTGGGGGTACATAAACATGGTAACTAAGGCTGCACACCTGGGGAAGATTATGTTCAGACTATCTGATCAAAACATCAGAAGCTTGCCTCCTCACTAATCAGCTCTCTTGGAAAATGGCACCACTATTCCCAGAGGTGGCCTTGGTTAGGAAGGAGGGAAGCTTTTTTTTCTTCTTTCTCTGATGATTTAATAGTTCAGATATAATAAATGTTCGCATCGTTTCCAGGCCATTTGCCCACAATGGCTATCAAATAATTGGTAGCTTAACATTAGTTGACTATTATAGACGGCAACAACTAATGAAATTTACTCTTACATATCAAGTGTGCTCATGATTCCCTGAGTGATTTGAGCCATAGATCATACCCATATTCCCCTGCGTAACACGAGCCACACCGTGAACAGGAAACCTTTGACACTCAAATGATGAAGTATGCCTACGTGTGCATTTCAGCCTTGCCAGGAGAGTCCTTTTCACTATCGTTTCTATTGCTCCTATTTACTATTAAGTGTAGTTCTGAGAGAAGAGTAGAAATGTTAGCAATCCATTTCTCGTCCACGCATCCCACAATTATTTATAGTCTACTTTATTGATTTCAGTGTTTTACTATTTTATCAGATCTTATCTTAAATACGCTGCTAAGGATCTACCCATGTTTGATGCGATTAGCTATGTTAAAAACACCAACCCTTTTTTATGTGAACGTGCTCATATCTGTGAGCTGGCAACTGGAGGGTTGTTGGAGTATCGGGTGCCAGATCCTGCAATTGTGCCCTTGAGCACGGTCCTTAACCCCAAATTGCTCCCAGGCCATCCTTGTAAATAAGAATTTGTTCTTAAATGAGCTACGTGGTTAAATAAAGAATAAAAAAAAAGCTGAACTGGAAAACCCAGAGTTGCGAGAGCGAGTTAATAACCACCTCTGTGAGACCAGTTAGCTATCGCAAAGACACCCCGACTACGTTGACCGTCCTGTGTAAGACAGGGCCCTGCACTTACACCACAGCATGGACGAGAGCTTCCTTCAAGTAGTCAATAACAAGAATGAAATGGTAGTCTTTAGTAAACTAAAACATCAAATACAAAATAATAGGGCAACTGGATATTACAGAAGTGCTTTATTGGTGAGTTGCTGAAGGCGAAAGAGAAAGTTCTGCAGAAAGCAGAAGAGATCGATTGTAGCAACGCTCAAACCAAAGGTAATCATCGACAGCACTCCCACTGACAAACCAACAGAGCGATGATAAACCAAACAATTTAAATTTACAAGCAAAATCTCCACTATACAGAAAGTCACTGATCTTAATAACACCCATTTGCTGAAGTGCACAATTGTATATGAGTATTTCCAGAGATGTATGTACCCCTGAACAGGACAGGGTGCAACTCGGGACATTTCTACAGTTCAATATTCTGTAATGTTAATAGGTTGAGGTTTGAGGTTAGTCAACGAGTCAAGAGACTTTAAAAGATAATTTAAACAATTTCACCTTAAAATAAGCACTAATCAACCACAATGTTTAGTAAGGTAAGAAAGCTCAGGACATAATAAATTATACTGGCTAACACTTAAAATCCATCATGCAATTGTTAGCAATACACGTTTCACCTTGCATCAAAGTGCCTCATTACAAATCAGGAACTACAACCATCAAACTAGTAAAATCACAGTTCTGAAGCACAACCAATAAATAAGTCTGCAGCAACAACGCAGAACATTTTCCACAACAAAGATAAATCATAGTGCAATAATTGATTTATGTATAAATAGCAGATTTCTGTTAAGTCATCTCATAGATTGGTCAGTTCACTTCAAAAAATAAATAAAAGTAAAAGGTCTTATAAATGTAAAAAAAGAAAAAGAAAAAAAAAACACGGTATGGCGGAGTGTTACAAGAATATACTGCGATGGTGTGATGATATTTCTCTCTCTAAGGTAATACATTTGTTGATAAACTGACCTTTTGCCATAAATGGCAGATATTTCCCAGAGTACAGACAACATGCTGGACTTTGTGGCAGCCCCAGAGAGGCACTGGTGTACTGTTATGAGTAGACATTCAGTGTGTGCTAAGTTGCCACGGTTAAAGTTTTGAAATGCCACTGAATTTAAAAAATAAAAGCTTCACTGATAGCCTTTAAACTACAAACATACATGAAGGTGAACAAGGACAAACACATAAGCTAAACTGCCTCCTGCAAATGCAACATGGCAGAGTTAATCATTTAGCCAGTTCCTTTATTTATTTACTCAGTCAAATGGCTGACTGACTGTACAATAATATAACTGACTAAACACGTAAGTGAAGTTACACTTAGGTGTTGTTCCTTGAGAAAGAGCTCATACGTGTTCCTTGAGTAAGAGCCAGTGACTTCCAGTGACTTCAGCTTATTCAGTATCTATATGGAGGCTTCAATGTGATACCAGACATTGGGCTCTAGGCAGGCAATAAGATCAGAGAGGTATATGCAGCAACGAGGTTAGAGACGGGCAGGCTGACGTCACAGCAAGACACACTGAAGCAGCTTTGTGTGAGTGACCCTGAACAGCTACTTTGGTAGTAGCACAGTTAATGGAAAAGGCCCATCTGAGAGTCAGAAATGAGTGTAGACATAATATTGATCATGTTCCCTAGACACAAGAAGAGGTAACCGGCTAGCCTTGGATCGACTGAAGTCGTTTTCATACTCCCAACTTTCCACCAAAATGTACAGTAACCTCAAGCAGCCTACACGATCGCTCATCAATAACATTTGACCCCTAATCCATAAGAAAACTGTTAACCCGTGTGTTAGGCTTCAAACCGTACCAAGTATGTGACCATGAAATCACATTCATTAGGTATATCGAGATAAGCGTGTGTTCTAGCTACGTTTCTTTGTGCCTAGGAAATTTTCCCGTAAAGTAGTCTTGAGCAGCAGCCACGTTTGAGGTTGATAGTAATACAGCTACAGTAGCAGTTAGTAAATATCCATCTGTGATTTAACAAAGAAATACATTTGACAAACAACACACGTACACAATAACATACCATTCTCAAGCTTATCAGTGCACATTTTTCAGACATGCTGCACAGTTGCATTCCAACTACACCCAATACAATGTTCAGACTAGCTTTCACAAAAATAGAGGGAAACATGTGGACACAAAATGGCTTTTCTTAAGGTATAATCTCTTAAAACATTTAATCTCCAAACAAAGATGTAGCCACCAGAGCCGTTAACATCTTTTAAGCATAAAATCTGGTAGAGGTTTGGGTTGTGTAGTTACCTCGTCATGCTGTGACTCCAAATGTTGTCGAGATATCTTCAAGAGCTGCTCTGCTGATGAAAACTCGATAATCCACAATATGTCTTGTTGTTTTCTCCCCACACTCAAATGGTATACAAATC
>CABFOT010025083.1:0-17959 GCA_900660305.1 Cetomimus sp. NI1144 | reverse complement strand
GGTGGTTTTGAAATGCTTGGCTTATTTCTGAAAAATACTACCATGGTCCTTAGAAAAGTCAGATTTGAAAGCAGAAATGACACTCCACCGCATATGCCACCATACACCACCACATACATATGCAGTAATTATTTCAGTAGATGTGGTGATGTAATGATTAGGGTTTGAGATTTTTGAAAATTAAAAAATCAATTTAAATTAATATAAGTTTAAAGATTGGAAAATAGACTAATATGCACTATCAAATTATGCAGACTATCACACAAAATACAGAAACATGTTTATTTTTCAGAGTACATGCAATCCTCTCATATTTTGGTTTCTTTTTTCATTTGCAATTACTTACTTGCATGAATGCTCTATTTGCTTGATCTGTTGTTTTTAACTCATGTCTATTTTCTGTCTATTTTTCTTTCTCTGCATTATTATTCCTCTGCTTCCTGCATGGCTCTGCTGTTGTTTTACCTACATCAAGGCGATCAAACAGAAAGGGTGGAATCAGAATAATCCCAGTTGACTCAGGTATGGGTGTGGAGGACTGGGAGAGTGAATATAAAGTCCCTGACTCAGGCATCCTGGACGATTACTTGGATGCTGAGCAGAAGACGTGGGAGGATGAAGACAAAAGCATCATCTACTGCATCAACGACCGCCATGGTGAATCCAAAGGCAGCAGGTTCTATCAGACAGTAGAATGTGGTGCACTGTCTCCTGAGGATGCAGAGGAGCTGGATGGCACTGGCAGCCCCTGTAGAAAGAGGCATGGCTTTAGCAGTGGAGAGGTACATTTAGTTTATAAGGAAGCGGGCAGCTTTGAGGATGAGTTGTCCCCTCCCGAAATTGACATCATTCCATCATTCAAACAGCAGACAGACAGAGAACGACTACTGTACAAGACTAGATTGTGGGCCAAAACTGCATTAGAGGATACACTTGAGAGCTATGCAGCCTTTCGAGCTGAGGAGGCAGCTAGGGAAGAGGCTGCATGGATCAGGGCCAGGAGTGAGTATGGCTCAATTGGTTCAGATGAGATGCAGTATTCCTTTGGATCTGAGGAGGAGCTAGATGATCGGACATTTATCGAAGGTGATGTCAGATATGAATATGAAAGTTACTACTATCCTGGCAGGCATCCCCCCCATGGAGGACAAGGCTATTTGAGCAAAGAGGGAGCAGGCTGTGGACAAGATCATATGCTGTCTCCTGTGGAGGAGCCAATGGATGAATATGTAGATGCAATGGATGAACTTCAGAACTTAGTTGACTCAGTGGCTGAGTACCTGGCTGTAAAACAGGAAGAGATCGACAACTATGAATCAATGCCTAAACCAATTAGGAGAAAACTCCCAGCATTGCCAAATGATGTCAAAGTGGTAAAAGCTGAGGACTGTAAGAGGAATGAGACAAAGGCAGATGAAGTTAAGGAGGACACTGGTGTTCAGCAGGGCATAGCTGGAGTAAAGAATGCCATGAGCTTGTTATTCAGCACTATCACAAGTTCCAAGCCCAGCACTGAGGCTACAGAGGCATTTGGCACAACCCCAGGACCACCACAAACAGACTCTGGCATTTCAAAACTGCTCTCCTTTATCCCTAAGCCAGGTACTGAAGCCACAGAAACCTCTGGTACTACTGTGACAGATCCACCTACTTCCCAAGCTCCACCACAAGCCGAGTCTGGAATTTCAAAGCTGCTGTCATTCATACCCAAAGGTGGTGGTACTACACCCCCAGTAGCCATAGTTCCTCCTGCCTCTCAAGAACCTACAACAGAAAATAAGTTTTCCCTTCAGTCTCTTTTCCCTTTTCAATCCTCTGAATCCAGGCGGACAGCTGAATCTGATCAAGGCTCAGCACCAGTTAGGGCTGAGGCACAAGAGAGGGCATCTACTGATAGCCATCCAGCATCTGTGGTTGACTCCATGTTAGGAAGGCTTAGTCCTATGAGGCTTTTCTCCAGTGCACCTCTATCCAGAGAGCCATCACCTCAGCCAGAACAAAGAAGTGCATCAGCAGGAAGTAATGATTCTAGACAAGGATCCATAGACAGAGCCCAGAGTCCTAAGGTGGATTGCTCACAAACAGAACGACAGTCATCAACTGAGATGAGACCAGGTACAGGAAGTGAATCAGTTGATATTTTGCCAGATACAGGAAGTGGATCAATTGAGATTTTGCCAGATACAGGAAGTGGGTCAGTTGATCTTTTGCCAGATACAGAAAGGGGCTCAGTTGAGCTTCTTCCAGAAACTGAGTCATCTGGTGAGCTGCCTGATATTCAACAAAGAAGAACTTCTGCAATTTCTGAACCAAAATCTGAAGGCAGTGCAGAGGACACAGGATTCTTCAGTCCTTTTAAGAAATCTCTCTCTACACTCATATCAACAGCTCCTTCCGAGAACCCCTTACAAACTGACACCAAGCCTGTAGAAGAGTCATTTTTAGGCAGCAAATTGAAAATCCCATTTTTCTCCTCTGAAAACATCTCCATGCCACAACCACCCAAATCAGAAGGAGGCATGCTCTCAGGGATTCTTAAGTTTGCATCCAATGAAGATGCCAATGCCCCCAAAACAAGTGCATCCCCCAGCCCTGCAAGAACTCCATCGCCGAGCCGTGCTGCACTTCTTGAAAGTGTACCAAAAGGGAACACTGACACTGGCTGGTTTTCTAACCTCTTCAAGGTAGCCCCAAGTGAACCTACAAAGCCACAAATGACCCCCACTGTTATGCTGACTAAGCCTTGTGGTTATAAAGAGCTGCATACTGAACAAATGTTCCCTGAAAAAATAGATGGTACTGATTGTGGATTAGAACAACTGTCTCAAAAGCAAACATTGTCTGAGAAAGATTCACAGAGCAAGATGGATGCCCAAACTAAAGTAGAAGTCACATCTAAAGATCAAGGTGCTCCCAAGCTTCTGGAACAAGCCAAATTCCAGGCAGAACCACAAGCGCCACAGCAGCCTCAAAGCATTTTCTCTGGATTGTTCAAACAGGGATCAACAGAAGATGTGTGTAATGGTAGTAAAGCCCAGGGAGATGCTAGTCAGTCTGAACAGGGTGGGCTGTTTTCAGGGCTGTTTTCATCAACTCCCCAATCATCTTCCCAAGCACAACAGAGTTATGCAGCACAACAGTCAGGAGGATTGTTTTCTGGATTTTTAAAATTTGCGTCAGATAGCGTTGCTGCTCCTGCAAATCAGTCACAGTCAGCATCAACAGGAAGCCAAGAGAGCCAAGTTCCACCACAAAGGCAAGGTCAATTTGCTGCAGCACCGGATGCAGCTCAACCACCCCATGCACAACCAGGAGGAATCTTATCTGGATTCTTGAAAATAGCCACAGACACTGTGGTTGGGCCTCAACCTCATCAGCCCACATCAAGTATAGCTGACCAGCCAACCAAAAAGGAAAGGTCTGAACAACTCTTGATTCAAGATGCTACTCCTCCAACACAACCAGCAGGGCTTTTGTCAGGTTTGCTTAAATTAGGTTTGGCAGAAACCCCTCCACCAGATAAAGGTCAACCTGACCAGCAACTGAGACAACCATCAATCCCAGATCAACAACCAAACCAACAGCAACAACCTGACAAAATAAGTCAAAAACGACCTCCAAATGCACCAGCACCAGCACCAGCACCACAATCTGGTGGATTATTTGGGGGTTTGCTGAAACTCACAGAAACAACGACCAAGCCTCAGCAAAGTACTCTGGGTGCACCACCAAGTCAACAATCTGAACAACAAGGTAGCATGCTCTCCGGATTTTTAAACAAGATTGTGGAACCTACTCCTAACCTACCTCAACCACAATCAGCACCTGGTACTCAAGAGTCTAACCAAAAGCCTCCACAGCAAGGAGGGTTCTTTTCTGGTATTTTTAGCTTGGGGGGCCAAGACTCTGCTGCTGCAAGCCAAACTCCTCCCTCACAACAACAGCAACAGAGTGGCCAACCAGAAAGCCGACCTAATCAGCAACCAGAAAACAGGCCAAACCTGCAACGACAAAACCAAGTCCCTCCACATTCTCCTAGTAATCCTGGAGGGATGCTCTCTGGGTTGTTCAACAAAATTGCAGATGCCGGAGCCCCACAGCCTAAAGCGGGTGGTCAACCAGGGCAGCAACAGACACCAAGAGGAGGCCAAAAGACACCCCAGCAACCACCCAATCAACAGAGAGGTTTCCTCTCTGGGCTATTTTCTGCAGGAGCTGCTCCTTCAGCACAGCAACAGCCACCTAGCCAGAAGCAACCACAACATGGTAACAGACAACCCCTGCAGAGGCAAGACCAGATACCTCCACAACCTGTTGATTCTGCTCCTGAGCCGCAGGAGGGTGGACTATTGTCGGGCCTTTTCAATAAGTTAGCATCTACTGAAAATGCAGCCCAAAAGCACACATCCCAGACTGAGCCTCAACAAGGTAATAAGGCAAATACTCTTGGACAAGGTCAATTTGCAGGTCAACAGTCCCCACAGCCTGACCAGCAAGGAGGATTCTTCTCTGGTCTTTTTGGTCAGACATCATCACAACAGCAGCAACAACAAACTAAAATGACAAGGCCTCAACAACCAGCAGTCCAACAGCCTAGTCAAAGTGGAGGCTTACTTTCGGGTTTTCTGAAGCTTGCATCTGGTGAAAATGAATCACAGCAACAACAGTCACCTCAACCACCTGTCAAGCCAGGGAAAAACCCAACCCAATCTGAATCAGGGGGATTGTTATCTGGCCTGTTAAACAAAATATCATCCAATGAAGAGCAGCCATCATCACTTGCCACTCAGAACCCTCAAAAAACTCAGCAACAAAAGGAATCACGTGCAGGACAGGGGCGACCACAGATTCAGAGAGCCAAACCAGTGGAGCTGCAGTCCTCCCAGGACATGGCAGCAGACAGGGATTCAAAAGTTCCAGCACAGAAAGGCTTCCTCTCAGGCCTTTTTGGTGTTACATCAGAGATAACGACATCAAAGGCACAGCAGACATCAGCCTTCCAGCCTTGGAAAGAGGAACCAAAAACCAGCACATGTAGCACATCTCCTGGTTTGTTATCAAGCCTTTTCAAAACGGGCCCCAGTGACAGTAGAACTTCTGTTCCTGGGAAGGAAACAGAGGAAGGCCTTCTCGATCGTTTACTGCCAAAAAGTAAAGAAGATATCCTTGCAAGTATCACTACAGTCACAACTAGTGTAGTTACAGCTACACCTATTGTTGTTATCCAGAAAGAACCTGTACAATCTCAAGTTTGGCAGGATCCTACTTTTTCCCCAACACAACAATACATTGAAGAAATTCAACGTCTCTTGTATGGGACAGCAGAGGAGTATGGTTACCAAGATCTTTTGTACAACTTTGCAGAACACGGTATCATTCCGCCAGAGCTCTATGAGCATCAGTGTCTCATAGAGGCTCTTCTTTGGCAGCAGCTCAATGATTATGCCCTCACTGAAGCCCTTGCTACTCAAGCTCAGGAGCACTACCAGACATGCCAAGAGCACATGTCATCAAAAGTTAGAGCACCCACATGGGAGAATCACAGATGGCTAAATCTTAATGAAATGGACACTAGTCAGTTCAACATACCATCACATCCTTGGAGGACTGCTCCCACCCAATTTTTTGAGAGCCAAAAACACTTTGTTGAGCAAGATGATGATCTTGTATTGTTTGACATGAGTTGCAGAGACAATAAATCCTGGAGCAGCTGTGACCATTTTAATGATATTGATATAAGCAGAAAATCTTGTATTGTGGAAGGGAGTGCTCTAAATCTGTCTACAGAAAAGAGTGAGAAAAGGTTGAGCAGATGTCAGTCTTTTACGGAATACAGCATACAGGAATTCACCCAAATAGTTAATAAAAGTGGTCATGGTAGTGCTGTAACAGATGAAAAAGAATTTGATTTAAAATCAGCTACCGAGTTTTTAAAACACCTTGCCAGAATAAAAGGCCCAATGGATTTAACACGTGGTGCTATGAATTTAAGTAGGTCTGCCGGAGTTACTGGGGATGCTGAAGAGAACATGATCTTTGAGGACACTGAGTGGTATCAACAATGGCTTTCTCTATTGGAGCAAGGGTTGTGGTGGCCAGCCGAGGCTGGAGATTGTGGATATTATGTTTATTCGGATGAAGAATATATTTACTCCCTTTTAACTGACAGAGCTGGTAGACACCTTTATGCATGTGCTGCGCCAGAGAACGTGCAAGCACTTGGAAATATCACAGAACATATTGCTAATATTCTGAAACAAAACAAAAAGGACAAAGTGACCCTCTGTGGTTTTAAAATCCCCCTCTACAATGAGGAAGATGGCCTCTGGGTTCCAAGCCAGCAACAGAGCAATTCACCACTCTTAAATGCTCCCATGGACCTCACTTCAGCCTTTAGAAAAGGTGATAAAATAATGAACATGAATTTGGAATGCTTCTCTCAAATGTTTCAGGAATCTATATCTTCTCAAGCAGAACAGCCTGTAGACTTCTCTGTGTACAAGCTTAAAAAGATCAAAGTGGAATCAGTGCAAAATGGGTATAACTGTCATGAGGAGCCATTGGAGGCTGCTGATCTCACTTTGAAGACATTAAAAGGAGGACATGGAGGGCCATACTGGAAGAATCAAGGTAAAAAACATATCCTCACCTCATCCACCACACATGTGGTCTCTCCAAGGTCTTATTCACCACATGTCTTGTCAAACAGACATTCTCTAATTCCTGAAATTAGGATTGGGCATGTAGATGATACACCTACAGACCAGCTGAAACAGAAGTCAAGCTCAATATTTTCAGCTATCGGGGGAATGCTTGGCAGGTCCTCTGATATTGATGCAAGCAAAGTTGCTGTATCTGGCAAGCTTTCAGAGACTTCCAGAGTATCTAGAAATCTTCCTGTGACTCCATTAGCTTCTAGAATAACAGGGCATACACAGTCGAGAAGGACACTCCCTGCACCACCGGCTCCTAGTAAAACATCTTCAGCTCCTTCAATGCAGGACGCTTCTGTTCGGAGTTTACCCACTGCATCTGCTGCAATGACAGCTTCGCCATCTATTTCACCCCAGAGACGAGAGCTTGTAAGGCAACCATCTCAGGCTCACAACTCTAAAGTCATACCACAGGCAAACAAGACCTCATTCACAGGAATATGTGAAACCAACAAAGCCGGCAATACTTCAACAGTGGACCAAAGAACTTCCCCCCCACAACAGCAGCCACAGGGTTCATCTCAAGGACCTAAACCACAGTTACATATACTGAATGATCCCCCATTAACATATAATAAAGTCAACTGTTACCACAGAAATAAGCTCTGCAGCACCCCTAAAGACACTCAGCTGGGCAATAGAGCACTTGATTTTTCTGCCACTGTAAGTAAAGACAAAAATATCAAACAAAAAGAAACAACAGATGCCAACATTGAATCTACACATGAAGAGAAAGATGAAGTTATTGACTTTACAAAGAATGAAATGAAGAGATTCAAAGAGAAAAAGCAGAAGGAGGCTATGTCAAATATGGAATTGACTGACAAGACCACACTTGGAGCTGTAGATCTTACTAAACAGATTGAGGAGGATGAAGTTCAATGGACTAATTTAGAATACACTGTTGTGGGCACATCACCGGTAAGTCCAAGTGTTTCACTTCTGAGAACAGTTTCTCCCCAGACCAACTATACACCAGATAACCAACACAGTACATCAGTGAGAAGATCACCCAGTCCAGAGATTGGAGTTGACCATATCTCTTCTACAGTACATAGCCAGATGCCAACTTTTCCTCGCAGGTCTTCCCTATCAGTTCAGATAAACCAGCCTGAGGCAGCAACATTTATCAAGAGTGCAATAGACATGTCACCCAAACCATCTCCTACTTCCTCTGATAAATCATCAGAGAGTTCTAACACAAATGTAATGTTATCAGCAACAAGAAGATCTTCAATCAACTACTTTTCCAAAATAGGGTCTAATCTCCATGGAGCTCTTGAACAATCTGCAAAATCTGGATTTCAGGGACAACAGCTACAGCATTCCCCAAGCCACTCTGTTTCTACCTCGCCACTGTTAAGCCCTGTTATTAGACAGCAGTTAGATCCTCAGGGGCAGCATTTGAATTCCCCATCCAATGTTCACATGCTGATGCAGCAGAGCCAAACTGTGCCTTGCTCATCAACAGTAAGGCCTGATGTGAGACAGCAGATTCATGTGGATAGTAAGAGGACAATTTTTGTTCAGGAACCATCTCCATCCAACCAGACTAGTGGATGTGCTCAGCCATATCAGGAAGCCACTGCACCCGCAAACTCAATGAAAGCTACAGTGGATATGTCTGCCAAGACACCATTCCAACCGTCTCAGCAAACCATGACACTATCAGAGAATTTCGTCAGTGAGGCATTGTCATTGAAAAAGAGAAATCCATTATCTGAGGAAACAAACAAAGGGCTTAGTCGTCATGGATCAGTTGATCTGTCATGTAGATCTGAACCATCACTTCAGGGACAAACAACAGACCATGTTCATTCCCTATCTGTTGAGGATCATCATTCTCAGACTATTAGTGGTGCTCAGCTAATAGACCCTATTAAGAGAGAACAGATGCCAATTGATAGTAGGAGAGCAGTCTTGCCAAGAGAACCATCTCCTTTAGGTCAGTCTATTGAATCCATGGCAACCTCTAAACACCCCCAGCAAGCCACAGCACCAGCCAATACAATCAAAGCCACACTAGATATGTCTTTTAAATGTGCCAAATTGAAAGAAGTGGCTCCTGAAGTAGCAACAGACACTCTTTCAGAAGCTGTAGCGCTAATGAGGGGCAAGCCATGTGCACGTGAACTTGCAAGGAACTATTCTGTTGGTGTTCCACTAGTTGCGGGTATCCCTTTTGAAGAGCCCCTTGATGGCTTGAAGAACAATACTCCTACAACTACACAGCAGGGATTTGACAGTAAGCCCCAATGCCAGTCAGATCCTACTCTATACCAACAAACATATCTGCAGAGCACAACTGGTGTCCTTGTTCAGAATAATAAGTCACTCGCCATTCAAGCATTTCAGGCATTATCAGCCCCAGCCAAATCTGTCACATCAGCAGCACTGGATATGTCACCCAAGCCATCCCAAGCCACACTGGAAATCATATCAACAGAATCAGAGTCTACTCAAAGTGGAGCAGTATCACTCATGAATAAGTCAACAGCACGAACAGTTGCCAGAAAGTATTCTATTGGTGTTCCTCTGGTAGTTGAGCCAGCAAGACAAGAAAGGACATGCCAGGAACAGCCTCAAGCCATGATCTTTGCACAAACCCAGAAAATACTGGATAGGACCAAAGCCCCCAGTCCTGTTGTGCATCAGCCACTTCCTAGCTGTATTCCAGTGTTGTGCTCCAGTGTAAGTGAGTCCATGGGTGTGTCACAGTCCACAACTCAACCATATCCACTAACCTCAGCTCCAGCAAACTCGGTTAAAGGTACATTAGATATGTCCACAAAGGTATCTAAATCAGATAAAGTGCCAAACTATTCAGATCTAGTGTCACTGGTGAGGGCAAGGCCATCAAACCTTGCATGTGCTCGAAGAGACTCTGTTGGTGTTCCGCTGATTGTGGAATTACCATCCTTCCAAGAAAAACATGAAAGGCAGCAGACACTGGTACGAACTCAGGAACAGATGCAACAAGGGCTTGTGAACAGTTACACTCTAGGAGTGGATCCTGTCCAAGACAACCAAATACATCAAACAGCATCAGCACCAGCCAACTCCATCAAAGGCTTTTTGGACATGTCTCCAAACCCAGAGCAGAAAACAACTGAAAAAACAGCTGATCTCTTGTCAACTGGAGCTGTGCCACTGGTTAGAAACAGGTCAAGTATGAGATGGAATCATTCTGTAGGTGTACCACTGATAGTGGAGTCATCTTCACATCAACAAAAGCTTAAAGTGCAAGGAATGAAGCAGCTACTCCATTCAGTCCAAGACCTAAATCAAGAAAGACCAGTCATGAGTGGAGTCAACACAACTGAGACATTGCATCAGCAGATACCTACCTACCATAGAAATGGGGTCTTCTCCGTTTCAAGTAACACATACAAGGACACTCAGTCACACAATAAACCCATGGACTTCTCTCCAAAAGAGAACCCAAATGCATCCCATATTTCAAATCATTACATTGAACCGCAAGGTGGACATCCCATGGATTTCACCTATTCTAAAGCCAAGAAAGAACTGCTTGAAAGATGGCAAACTAGAAGGCCATTGGGAAAGAAAACACTCCCAGGTATTGTTGATCTAACTCTGGATGTTCAAAACAAAATAACCACTATTGAAAGTGATCAAGATGCAAAGGATCTTTCCTCTACATGTGTAGCTTCTCTTTCACAAAGTAATCTTTATCATCAGCAACAATATATACTTCATAAAGAGGTCAGAGAAGATGTCTCAATTTCCAAGTCTCAGAAACC
This sequence comes from Cetomimus sp. NI1144, assembly GCA_900660305.1. Classification (NCBI taxonomy): domain Eukaryota; kingdom Metazoa; phylum Chordata; class Actinopteri; order Beryciformes; family Cetomimidae; genus Cetomimus; species Cetomimus sp. NI1144. Next base: position 7,482 of record CABFOT010025083.1, on the reverse strand, counting down.
ATTACTATGCAGGGAAGCCTCCATTGCCAGACAGGCCAGTGTCCAACTTGGAATGCAATGTAGAAGGCAGACAGAGACATTGACAGAACTGAATATTTTGGCAGTGAGTACTTCTATTCCTGCTCCAGTGCCTATTCAAAGGAAGATACAGCCTCCTCAGCATTTTGCTTCTCAGGATGTAGAGGGCAGAACATCTACTGCTTTCTCACTAGACAGTGCTTACCAACAGGGCAGCAGTTCACATGTTGTTGAGTCCAAAAAGCCTGAAAATTTGCCTCAAATGCCACCTCAACTACAAACACAGCATTCAATCCCACCAGAGCTTTACCAGCAACCTGGTGTGAGAGTTGACAGGACCCCAGCCAATGGTAGACCTCAGTCAATGGCTCCAATGTTGCAAAGACAAGATACAAGTCTCCAAAGTGACATGACTGCTAGATCTAAAATGCTCATCAAACAATCAACACTGGGCAGCTTCGGAAGCTTTGAAGAAAGCCAATCAGAAAGCGGAACAATGGCAAGTCATGGGCAGTCATTGCCTCCTTCCACTACTCAGCAAATATATGATAATAGATCCAGAGTTCATCCTCCTCCACAGTCTATGAATGCACAGCCAATGCAGAGCAGTGTAACTACAGTCTATAATAACACAATGGAAAATTCTCAAGTGTCATTCCGGGGACCAGTTACTGTGCAGCAACAGTCCACTCCGACTGAACACTTAAGTAACACTTCATTCCAAAGCATATCAGAGATAAGTGGGCTCATATCACAACCCATGACACAACATGATCCAACACCAGTAAGAAATGAATCTCTACATCAGAGCTTCAGAGTTCAAATGCCAAGCCCACATATTTCTCCAATTCAAACACCACTAGGATCCTCTCCTGTTAAGGGTTTGATTTCAATGGTCAGTGGTTTAGGTTCACAGACCTCTGTTGTGACCAAATCAACTGAGGGCATGTCCCAACACACTCAGAGTCTATCTACATTTTTGGATTACAAGACACAGGTTACCCTGACACGGACTTCTGCTGTTGCCCATGTTGCTGTTACCACTGTTAAGGAAATGACATCTGCATTTAGTGTATCTTCCACCCACAGTATTGTTCCAGCAACTCCTCCTGTTGTTGAAATGCACGGAAACATTGCTATAAGCCGACAAACAATCAAACCTGTAGAGTCACTGCATTTCCCACCATCACCTGTTCAAGACCAATCAGACACTGGTTCTAAATTACTAGATCTAGTTTCTGATGTGTCACAAAGCCATGCTATATCTGCAACCACAGAGGATCTACCTGCACCCAGTGAATCTAGCCCAATGATGGATGCAATAGCTGGAGCTATTCTAGTTGCTTCCTCGCCATCAGAATCGTCTGAGGATCTCTCTGTAGCCTCGCAAACAGTGTCTGTTCCAATGGATTCACTAATTAGTAAATCACAAGGTAAAGGAATAAGGTCAATTTTAAGTAGTGTTAGTCCTCAAACATCTCCAAGGACATCACCTCTGGTATCAACTCCAGCTTTTCATTCTATCTCTCTTCATGGCTCTCAGCTACCACAGGCAACAATAATTGCAAGCTCAATCAGTGAGACACAAGGGGTAGCATTGCCCTTCTCTGAGACTTCACCAACTGTATCACCAATGGTCTCCCCTATTCAAGAAATAGCTAGCTCACATACAATCTTTGGGATATCAAGCCCTCACATTTCTATTAACCAGAAACCTGCAAACTGTCCAACTATGGAGATGCCACTTGAAGAAATTCTTAGTAGATCTAGTTCAGACTGCTCACAAGAACTCTCAGAGTTTACATCTACACCCATTACCACAGAGTCTGCTGTTGCTAGAAATGATGTGGTGATATCTGAATCTGATATATCACAGCAACAATGTTTAGAAGACTCTAAACAAGCTCTATCCACAGGGAATCAGTCTGTCAATGGCAACACTGGTGAGGTGTCCACTGTAGACAACTTATCGCAGGAGAGAATCAGTCATCCAAGGTCATTGTACATTGGTATTGCTGGCACAGAAGGACCTCCAGTTGATACTGAAAGTGAGCCAAGACCATACATTAGACTGCCCCATATTTTTGTCTCAGCAGCGAGTTCACCAGAGGAAGAGACTAGTGAACACAAGCTCTCTGGATCAAGCAAGGCAGAACAACCTCCAGATGTCAGTGTTTCTGAACTAACTAAACCATTTGCAGTAACACTCCCTGACTGTAAAGATTCTTTACCTGATGAGATGGGTGCACAGTCTTATATTTCTGAGGATTTAAAGACTGCTGGAATCAGTGTCATAGAGCCACCAATAGCATCAGGGGAGCTCAAGACCTCCACACCAGAGAAGCCCCTTATTGTGACTTTGGTGGACCCTACACATAAGGATGGGCATGTTTCACAACTCAGCCTGACCAAGAAAAACATAGAAGCTACACCCTCAGAAGCTAAAGTAAAAATCGAGCCTTCTCTATCTGGTGAGCCTTCTCTTGAGCAGTCATCCACGAAAGAAAAAAATGCATCTCAAGAAATAAGAACACACAAAGAAGTTGAGCCTCTCAATAGGTTGTCCAACCAAAATGAGAGCAGAACTTCAGAAGTGGCATCACCTGAAATAGTTCAGCCTCTTGATGAGTTGCCCCATATAGAAGTATCCCCAACCCCACTTGTGGAATCATCTGGAGGAGTCCAACCTCTTAACGATGAAGCTGAAAAGGATGTCAACCTATCTTCTACTGAGCCCATTTCTGTTCAACCTCCAACAGAGGAAAACACAACATCTAACGGTGATACTTTAGCTCTCAAGGTTGATCAACCTGAGGCTGAACTGCCTAAAGAGCAACAGGGCAAAGGCTTATTTTCAATGTTTAGTGGCTCCAGTGCAACCTCAGAGCAGACTTCCACGCAAACTGGACCATCAATACTTGGTGGCATTCTCCATGGCTCTTCTACCAAAGACACCCCTGGAGCAGGTTTGCTCTCGATGTTTGGTGGATCTAATACCCAACCTTCACCTGGACCCAGTGGTCCAGCACCACTGGTGTCTGCCCCACAAGAACCTTCAGGAAAAGGCTTGTTCTCTATGTTTGGTCGATCTAGTGCTCAGTCACCACCTGGTACAAGAGATCCCACTGTTGGGAGTATGCCACCTGTAGGTCCCTCACTCAAAGAACCTCCTGGAAAAAGTCTATTTTCAATGTTTGGTGGACCTGCCCCTCAGCAACCAACCAGTCCCAGAGGACCTCCTGGGGGTGGCACATCTAGAGGACCCCCACCTGGGCCTAGAGTTGGACCACCTGGACCCAGAGGTGGACCACCTGAACCTAGAGGTCCTGACCCTTCAGGAAAAGGGTTGTTCTCTATATTTAGTGGACCAAGCCAGAAGGCACCACAAGTCCATCCAGTAGCCTCTAAACCATTGGAACCAGATAGTCTTTTCAAAGTTTCCTCTGTGTTCTCACTTGGTGGAATTTCTGATATAAACAAACCTAAAACTGGGTTTGGCCTCTTTGGAATGTCTTTAATGGAGGACAACAAAACAGAGCCAGAAATCATGACCTCTGACCAAGTAACACCCCCAGGCACAAAAGATATTTCAGATAAAGTAAAGGATCATCATGTTGAAACACAGGCAGTGGAAAATATACCCTCTGAGCCTGTTCCTACATCCTCATACAAAGAGGAGTTCCAAGCAGACCAGGCATATTTTGATGCTCAAGACTCCACATTAGAAATTAGCATACAGACCACTGAAAATAGTGTTCAATTAACAGATCCTCAACTAGGGGTGGAGACAATGGCCAGAATAGAACAATCAAAACAACTTACATCAGAGCCAGTTGAAGCGACCATCACAGACAAACCAAATCAGACTGATAAGCCATCAGAAGAGGAGAATTCCCTTGACCTAACAGCTGAGAATGTGGGGGACTCAGAGACATCAATGGAATGCAAGGAAATGAAGGAGCCATTAGATGCTGAGAAAGAAGCTGTTGAATCAGAAAACAATCCTTTTGAAACTGAGAAGACAGGTTATGAATCTGATATAGCTGCCACCCAAAGCCCTGCAATATCAGAAAACCCTGAATGTATCATGGAAACAGATTTTATTCCAGAAAGAATTGTAGATTATATGGACAAAAACACAGGATCAAATATGGTTGGAGTGGAATCAGTGGAAGTTGCTGTTGAAGCAGAAACAGCAGTTGCACAAGCATCTGTCGAAGAACTCCTGAAAGTCGCTGTTGAAGATGCGACAGCAATCGCAGAAGTGGATAAATCTACTGGGGAATCATTGGCATCTGCAGTTGATCCAGAGCCTGCAGTTGAAGCAGAGACTACAAAGGAACCAATTGAGGACAAATTAGAATTGGAAAAAGCTATCACAGAAGATGCAGGTGTATTAGAGAGAGCATTGGATAGTGATAAGTCTGTTGCACAGGACAAAGGTAAGGTCCCACAAACAGATGATGAAAAACCAATTGTTACCCACGTACAAGAAATGGCGACTTCTATAATTGTGGGTCGCCCAAAAGATCCTTTGTTGAGACCACAGCAGCATCCCAGAACAGGCATGGCCAGGCCCCCTGGCCAACCAGGGCAAAGAATGGGAGGACCAAGGATAGGAGGGCCACAAATGGGAGGTCCAAGGATGGGTGGACCGAGAATGGCTGGACCGAGAATGGCTGGACCAAGACTGGCGGGACCACAGAAGTCCACAGAAGCAGCTTCATTTTCTGGCTTTATGTCTATGTTTTCTTCCCCAAATACCCCAAGCAAACCAGTAACTGGTGGTGGCTTTTTCTCAAGCTCACCTGGTTCATTCTTTGGCTCATCACCCTCTCCTCGCCCTACTGGTCAGCCACAGCAGCAGCAGAAAAGCTCATTTTTTGGCCTTCCAAGCAGCCTTCCTACAGAGTCCCTGACCAGTGACCTATTTGGTATATTCAAGGGGCCAGAGACAACTAAACTGGAGGAATTTCAGCAGCCTGGCACAGAGACTGGAGAAGGGGGTCACAAAGAGCCTCTTGCAATGGAAACAGTCTCTGAAGGTACTGGAAAGACAAACACTGAGGATGCATGTTTATCTAGAGAAGAACATGTCAGAAGCACTGAGGGCTCTGAGGTGCCTGAAAAAGGCACAGTGGAGGAGGCAGAACGACCAGACAAAGCTGAAGTGGAAGAATGTTCTCAGACCGAACCCACAGAGAAAGCTGCTTTTCATGAGGGAGAAGCAGGGCATGAGGAGCCTGTTGTGCTTTTAGGGGAGCCAGATTCTGCAGGGACTGACAAAGCTGGACCACCCACTGCTCCTGAACCCAAAGGCATGTTTAATATTCAAGGTCTGGCTGCTCCTAAATTCGGCTTTATGTCCAGAGCTGAAGGCACATCATCTCTTGGATCCCTTTTCTCTTCCACTCCATCCTCAGCCACTGGTTCTGAGACAACACAGCCATCACAGGCAGATGGTGGTCTTTTCTCTGGTTTTAAAAGCCTCTCAGCTGGTTTATTCCAAGACGAAAAACTAGCTGAAAAGGAAGAACCATCATCTGCTGCATCTATGTTTGGGATTAAACTTGGCTCTGTGTTTGGGAGCTCTGACTCTCCTAAACCTGATTCCCCTCCACCAATAGTCACCACCCAACCTCAGCCTCAAAATCCAAAACCCACAGATGTTATTTATGAACCAGATGCTGAGAAACTCTCTCCAGGCTCTGGAGAAACTGGAAGCGCAGACACAAGTGATTCAGAGGAGCCAACAGAAACTTCCCAAACAGGAAGCTGTGACATGTTGTCACCGCCAGCTCAGTCTGGGTCCCCCCCTGATTCAGTTTCCCTGGCAGAGGCTTTAGATAAACCCCAGTTACAGATCCTCCCACCTGAGGTTGATAAGAGTGAAGTCACCCCGCCTTACACCCGCTCTGCAGATTTTGGCACAGAGCAACCAAAGGATTTAATGAAGACGGAAGCTACAAAAAGGCTAGTACAATTTGCATGATAAATGGCAATTTCTCATCACTTCTCATGCTAATGTAGGTAGATATATAGCCCTATCCTGCTCCTCCTCTCTATTCAGTGTTCTCTTTGTTTTTTGTTTTGTCTGCTCGTGATATCATTAGTCTCCTTTTCATTTTTTCCATGCCCAAACAGTTTTGCAAAGATAATATTTGATTCAGTACAACCAAAAGGAATTTCTCATTCAAAATGTATGTCCACCTCATATTCACAGATACAAACCAGTAAAATCTGACATTGTATGTGTCATCATCACAGCCATAAGCAATGAAATGATCAAACTCAGCTGCTGGGAAAGTGCTCACTATACTCTGTAAATGTACAGGCTTGCTATTTTCTACCTACAGCAACTCAGTAATGGCCTCCCAGACAGTGATGAAAGTGCAATGCATAAAGAAGCTGATGGTCTTTATTTAATAGCTTTTCACTTGTGAGGGGTGTACATGCCCCTCCCTTTCCCCTTCCCCTACGGCTCTCTGAATTATTCTCCCAGCTTCAGCCAATTTATTTATAAGAATTCAGACAGAGAGATTTATGCTGGCGCGACGGCGCACACCATAGTAGCGGGCTGGACACAGGGATAAAACGAACAGTGAGAATTAATTTGGCCTACACCCAAGGCAAAGTAAATCATACCTATTAAAGCACACAGCCACTTTCCTCATTAGCGGTCGCACCCATCCGCGTAACCACGAGCCACACAGCTGTCCCTGTCCCTCCAGTGGTTCCTTAGCTAAAATGGATCAGACACTAGATCATGGTTTATCCCCCACTGCTTTACTGACCATTGCACCATACAGTGGTAACTGGCATTGGCTCTATAGTTGAAGACCTATTAAAAAAAAAACATCATTCTGTACATACTCTGAGAGAAATTCTTAAGTGGAACTCTCAGAGCTGTGGAAATGTTTACTGGCAATTATCTCTACCAACATGCAGTCACTGCCTTCCCATTTCAGTATGACCACACATCCCTGTTCATGACAGCCCTCCTCTCTTCACATGGTTGCTGCACGATAGAGAAATCTTGCATTCCGCTTTGTTCAACTTCTCCCTGTTAGTTTCCCCTGTTTTTTCCTTGGAGCTGATAGAATCTGAGCTTTAGCTACCCCTTAGTTTACCCTCAGTTGTTGCCTTAGCATAATGGAAGAGTTTCATTCCAAAATATACACCATATCCAAGATAAACACCATTCAATTATTCTACACCTACTCTTATTGGCATGAATGTGAAACACACTCAAATAGTTTCATGATTATTTAATTCTTATTTTTTTATCCACTGATTAATTTTAGTTCATACTTTCTATTTTGGCATAAAACTTTAACATTTACAGTAGTCCCTACAGTTAAATGTTAGTTCCCCAAATCACCACCACTATCTAAATACAACCCCATTCTCCTACAGTCCGGTAGACAGCAGTCGCTTTGGCTCGTCAGGCAACCTCAGCCAGGC
>CABFOT010025071.1:0-11118 GCA_900660305.1 Cetomimus sp. NI1144 | reverse complement strand
TGCGCACGCCTTGTTATAAGCAGCTGGCGCTTTCATTGTCGTGGTGTTTTGGTTTGCCAAACCTAGAGAGAATTAAGCGCAAGAGGACGCATGGGGGAAGCGAGAGAGGGGTGAGATCGACCTAAACAACTCCACATGGTAGTGCAAGAGGGAAAGAGAGAGGGAGACAGACTGAGAGAAGGGGGAGAAAGAGAGAGAGAGAGGTGGAGAAAGGGGGGGGGGCAACCCAATACACCACCGTCAATGAAAACACAAACTGCCTATAACGTGGCGTTCACACAAAAAACTTGGGCCATAGGAATGCATTGGATACAAATTTACGATGGGGTCACGTAAGATGACACATTTGTGTGTCCCCAGCACATATTCATAACTTAACTTTTGTTAATAGGACACAGAATTGTGTTGATTGGTCTCAATACTCACACTGAGATGGTTCCCCCTGTAGGCTGAGTTTCAATAGTCACACATGTGCCTGGATTATCCTTGGTTTTATTACAATTGTATCTTCATGACATGTGCCCGGTCAGAAATCCAGTCATGATCTCACACAGACCAAGTCACATAATTAAAACCAGGGTGTTTTTGATACTATCATTCCTCTAACCTCAATAGGCTAATTCTCAGAACTAGAAACAAGATACTCAATATCGGTTTCCTGTCTCCTCAATTCTTCACCTGAGCCCGAGCAACATGGCTCAAGTCATCTGTATTGTATTGATATTTAGATTTCCTCTTGGGAAATATCTTAAATGCTAAATGTGTAAGATGTGTCCAATTATAGAGACACGGCTGCTTTGACCTCTTATTTAGATGACTCTCTCATTTTGCCTCTCTGTTTCTCACTTTCTAATTACCCCCCCAACTCATAGGTGTGCTGTTCTACTGTGTCTACCCCACCGAGTGTCACAACCGCTGCCTGCAGGTGGCGCTGAAGTGTGAGGCAGACGTCAACAACGTGTCGGCTGATGGGACGCCTGTCTTCCAGCTGATTTGTGAAAAGGCCCAGGATTGCACCCCCATGTGCCTCAGCATGCTGGATGGAGGGGCAGACCCCAACGCAACCAATCAGGTTAAATGTTGGGTGGGGGTAAAGCCTGGCTGTACACAGTTCAACTTTTGTGCAGTTAGTTGCAGGTTACAAACAAATTTTTAGCTGTGTCACCAGAATCATCCTGAATATTTTAAAATGATGATACAAACCCAATTTATTATTTTCATTGAATGGTTCTCCTGCAGAACTACAGAGTGACTAAGTTGCATAGAACTGGAGTTGCAATTCAATTGCCCCACTTAAAACTAACTAACAACTAACACCGAGGAATTATCGGAGTTGTATTTTGAAGGCAGTGGCACAGAACAGGCTGTAATCATACGTTTGTGGTGGGATAATAGGAATTGAGGTTAGCCTAAGAAAGGCCTGTTTATTTATTTTCCCCACTGAGAATGCAATACAATGGGATGCTGAAGTGCTTGCTAATAGGATACCTTTCATGTTATGTTTTGTCTCGTCTCGTCTCGTCTCCTCTCCTCTCCTCTCTGCAGAGAACTGGCATTACAGCGTTGATGGAGTCAGCCAAGGCAGGCTCTCTGCAGCTGGTTAAGGCCATTCTCAAGAAAGGGGGAAACCCCAATGCCGTGGATGCCAAACGCCTCAGTGCTGTGCACTACGCCGCCATGGGGGGCTTCTTTGAGGTGCACCAGATGCTACTGCGAAACACAAACCCTACCTGACTTTTTTAGTATTAAAATTATGGTCGATATATTAAACAGCCTAAAATGGGCTCAGTAAATTGCAGCCCTCCACCAAGAAAACCATCCAGCCTATAGTTTCCCTGTATAACGTTTAAAAAATTCTGTACTTTGGAAGTATACGGTAGTATGAGTAAAATAAGAGAAATCACGGTGGGATATGCTCTCTTACAATTTATGCACGAGACAGATTCTTCCATGTTTTCAGCCATGTATAGACTTTAGAAAAATGTGCAGAAGTGATTTCAGAAATACATTTTCATTTAGGGTTTTGGGTTGGATCTAAAACTTTTGGGCACCAAATTGCTACGCTCTATAGAGTCTATGGGTGATATAGTTCATTAATATAAGTATTATCTTCTAAGTTATAAGCTTTTATCAGGTGGTAATCGCAAAACATGTGAATTGTACGTCTGATATTTAATATATTTGAAATTCACTTGGAATTTTACATTTCAAGAATGTCGTTTATTACAATTTTGATTTCTACTTTTCTAGAAAACACTGGAAACTGGCTCCAACATTATTTATTAGCTATAACAATGACTCTTTCCGATGAATGGTTTTTGGAATACAGATATTTAAAATATTCAAATTTGTGCAAGTTATACTTAGTATCATCTTGTAAGCCCTGAGATAGTTGGTACTGCCGAGCTCTTTAGTGTTTCAAGCGGTGTGAGATTATGAGAGATTTTTCTCGTCTGGCTAGCATGGGGCAGTGCAATATCCCTTGACAAACAGGCAGAACATATCCAATTAAAAAATAAGGTTTGATTTATTCTCCAACAGGGTATGTCTTCTGTGGTCATAGTCCAAACTCCAACTTAAAACATTCCAAACAGAAAATCGGTTCTTCCAAAACTCAACATAAAGGTTTTCCTCCAATAACCAGTTCAGAAATTAGTTAGGTACTTTCCTCTCGGTAGCCCAGCTCCTTCCAGCAACGTGCACGGTCCGATCTCCCCTCTGTGTCCTGTGTGTGTGTGTTTTTATACCTCTGTTGATTAGGTAGCCTAAACACCTACACCTCTTCTGAGTTGTGCGGCATTGTGGGAGCTGTAGTTTGCAATGGCGACCATCTTATGAAATGGTCGGCAATTTTGTAAGGGGACATAGCAGCACTCTACTACATGTCTCCTTGTGATGCCACACATCCCTCTCCCCAGGCCTGACATATTTGGCAGCGTGAACGAGACCCAGAAGGCATCACAGCGTGACAGGGCATTCACATTCTCATGGCACCTTCCTGGTCTGTAAATGACAGAAAAGTGAAAAGGCTGAAGGCTTAAGAACCACTTAGTTACCCTGGCATTTGTCTCTTTGTTTCTAGCCACCCATTTGCAAGGGAGAGTGATCCGTCACAAGACTGAACCTCCCTCCCATTAGGTAGTACTTCATTGTTTCCATGCCCACTTTATAGCTAGGCACTCTTTCTCCACTGTGACAGTTTTTCTAGCTTGGCAACAACTTTCAACTTAAATACAGAATTGGATGTTCTTCACCTTCATTGACCTGGGCTAGCACCGAACTCAGCCCTACCTCAGGTCTGTGAGAGGGGTCGCTACCGTAGCAAAGTTAGATATGAATCATCTGTAATAATTTGCAAGGCCCAAAAAGGATCTCACCTGCTTCTTGGTCACTGGTTTCGGCCAGTCCTGGATGGCACAAAGTTTAGCCGCCTGGGGTTTGACGAGGCCCCGTCCAATGGTTTATCCCAAGTAGTTTGATTCACTCTACAGTTTACATTTCTTGGAGGTCGCTGTCAAGCCTGCTTTTCGTAGGGACGCCAGGATCTTCTGCACCCTAGGTAAGTTGCTTTCCCAGTCTGGGCTCTGAATCACAACATCATCTAAATAGGCCGATGCATATTCTATATGAGTTTTGAGTACCTGATCCATCAAGCGCTGAAAGGTGGTGGGAGCTCTAAACAGACCAAAGGACATCACCCGGTACTGCCAAACACCTCCAGAAGTGGCAACGGCAGTCTTCTCCTTCTGCACACAAGGGAACCTGCCAATACCCCTTGGTCAGAATAAGGGTGGTTATGAATTTTGCATTAACCAGGCTTTCAATTAGCTCATCCAATTGAGGGATGGGATAGGCGTCAAATTCAGATACTTCTTTCACTTTTCTGAAATCATTGCAGGAATGTACTGTGTGGTTGGGCTTATCTGCCAGATCAATGGGGCTTGACCAGGCACTCTTGGAACTTTCAATTACTTTCAACTCCAACATTTTCCTTACCTCCACCTCAATCAATCTCTTGCGGGCCTCTGGCACCCGGTACGGCTTTTGGTTTACAGTTTTGCCCAGCAGGGTGCGCACATCATGTTCGACTAGGTGTTTTCAGCCTGGGAGGGATGAAAACACATCCCGATTACCTTCCACCAACTCTTTCTCTTGCTGCAGTTGGTGGGGGGAAGACGTCTGGGCCAAACTGCACCTCTTCCCGAGCAGGTGCTTTTGGCTCTCTGGGAGGAAGACACTGGAACAACACCTCTCGGTCATGCCATTTCTTTAGGACGTTAACATGGTACATTTGCTCACCTTTCCTATTTCCTGGTGGCCGCACTTTGTAATTGACCTCCCCAACCTTTTCAATTACTGCATAGGTTCCCTGCCAAGTGGCCAAGAACGGCATTCCACTGTAGGGACCAGCACCAGTAGGGTTTTCCACTGTAGGGATCAGCACCAATAGGTTGCTCCTCCCAAGTCTCCTTGACTATGTCCAGAAGCCCCCTGGGTTTATGGGAATACAGCAAGTCAAAAGGAGAGAAATCAGTGGAAGACTGGGGAACTTCTCTTACTGCAAAAAGCAGGTAGGGGAAGAGCTGGACCCAATAACTTTGATCTTGGTCAATGGCCTTCCTCAGCATGGCTTTGAGGGATTTGTTAAACCTCTCCACTTCTGTGGGTGATACACTCACCCGTTTTACTTGTAACAGAGCATACAACTCCTTGGTAACCCTGGACTTAAAAGGGCTCCCCTGGTACATAAGGATCTATTTTGGAATACCCACCCGGCTGCTGTAGAGGAACAATTCTTTTGCTATTTTTTTTTAGCATTTGCCTTTCTTATGGGTACAGCTTCCGGATGGCGTAGTCTACTATGTGCGGTGTAGTAGGGGAACTAGGAGTTGCTCAGTATCATTACTTTTTACTATCTGATACAAGATGCCATTCATCTCTCTCTCGTCCATGGATCTCCATGGACGAAGGAAGTTGCCTCCAAAACGGACTAGTGGATCAGGGTTCCGACACTTCCAGAATCCAGCAAGGCTTCAACACCTCTCTGATTTATCATTACTGGGCATGTTGGTCTGCGGTCTCTCCTTTCCCCCAGGACCTGGAAGTATCCGAGTTCACACCTCAGATCTCCGGAGCAGAGTGGACGATTGGGACAACCGATGGTCATTTAGCTCGAAACCAGAGTATTGTAGAAGGGGCCACAGACCTTCAGCATTGTCCTCCTCGACAGTGTCCCCCTCACCCCATCCCTGGGGTGAGGGGGGCACTACTTTGGGCCAGCACCTCCCACAAAAGATCATGGGGGACCCAATCATACGCATTTCTGGGCGAATCTCATCAATCCCTGTGGCTTTGCCAATTTGGAGTTGTTTGAGTACCTCAGTGCCTTCCCTCAGGTAAATTGAAGATGATTCCCCTTCATCCTCCAGCTCTGCCTCTAGTGGAGAGCCAGAGACCAGCTCTGCCCCCGTGTAGAGGGCGGATTAGTCAGGTTCAGGAGTTCCTCAAAGTGCTCCTTCCAACACCCAATTACATCCCAGTTGAGGTCAACAGTGTCCCAACCTCGCTGTACACAGCTTGGATGGTTCCCCATTTCCACCTCCTACGGTGTCTGACAGTTTTCCAGTACCGACTAGTGGAACAGAAAATAATTGTGAAAGATAGGCAAATTGAATTTTAGGTGTTACAGTATTGACTGTATTTATTGTAGTCTGATTAATTTCGCCATCTATCCCTTCTCATGACTTCGAGTCATTTATATGTATTGCAAGATATTCTTGATTGAAGCTCTGTTCTGCCAGTGTCCTGACAGTTGCCCTTTGCTGTTTTGTTGTCTACCAGGTGATTCAGGTGCTGTCTGCATACTCAGCAAATATGGGTGTGATCAGTTCTGAGGGCAACACACCTCTACACTATGCTGCAGCCACAGGTCATGCCAACTGCTGCAAGTTCCTGGCACAGAGAGGTACCGTGGTAGAGTATATCATTGATATACATTCCAAATGTATAAGATGTGTAAGATTTGATAAATCCACTATGTATCAAACAACTTTTATTACTATCTATTCTGAAATGATGCTCTATTTTTAGGTTGTAACCCCAAACTGAAGAACCTGGGGGGCTTGCTGCCACGTCAGATTGCCAAAGACTCTGGTCACAAAGCAGCAGCCAAGGAGCTGAAGAAATCAGAGGCTCAAGTGGGAAAAGCCAGCAAACCTAGTGATGCTAGCCTTACTTCGGCTCTCTGGGCCCTGACCCTCCACGACTGGTCTAATGAGCACCAGGCCTCTCTCCACCACGCCTTTGGGAACAAATCAGACAGTGTTTCCACAGAGATGTTTATTTTTGTGTTAGAGAACCTAAACGCACCAGTTGAACTAAACCACCTCCAAATGGTCGTCTCAGCCCATGGCGGGAGAGACGGGTTCCTCAATATTAATGAGTTTATCAAAGGTGTCAAGTACATCAAGAAACCGTTCCTCCTCTCCTCCTACATGCCTAAAAAGAAAAAAGGAAAAAAGGTAGGGAAAGCAGGTAAGAAGAGGAGTAAATTCATCCTCCCCATGCCCATATGCACCATGCCATCAGAGCTCATCCACCGGCGAGAGGACGGCGGCCCTCCTCACTTTCTGATCGAGACATACCAGAACTGGGCAGATGCCAGCCGTTTCGACCCCGATCATCCACCAGAACATCCCATAGTTGATGACTCAGCATGGTATCTGGATAAGCCAGAGAAGGTCTACATTGATATCAACTACTGCGTGAAGAGTGGGGATCTAGCATCTCTGGACCTAGCGTTCAGCCAGGGAGTTCCTGTGGATGTTAAAGATCAGTTTTACAAGACTCCACTGATGGTGGCCTGCTCCAGCGGCAACTACGAGGTGGCTCAGTACCTTCTCAGTCGGGGGTGAGAAAGCTCATAATTTTGTTTGGTTCTAAGTTTTAAAGTATCTTTTCTAAAAGTGTGGATCAGGGCAGGGTCAAAGGTACAGTCAGGCTTATTTCCTGATTTTCCCAACTTGATCTTTTATTAATCATGTGTGCAAAACCTAGGTAGAACCACACGTGACATTGGATATATGAATTAAAAAGATCCTACAAGCTTTAAAAATGAAGCTACAGTTAAAAATGTTAACGGGTGTGGGTGGTTCTGAACTCGAAAGCAGACAAGGACAGAATGAAGATGATAACAAGCTTGAATGGTTTGTCAATGTTCCAAACTCCACCCGTACCTTCCGGGTTCGTGGAATGACGCTTTCCATGACCTGACTGGTCGTCCGGGCGGAACCGTGTCCAACTTGACTTGGCTGACCCAGCGGGTCTAGCCCTCCCTGGTTTCTCACGGACTACCCTCAACGCCCCAGTCCTCCAGCTGGGTTGAGGGGAGCATCGCAGCATTGGAAGCTGGCCTGGCGTGCACCATGTGGCGTGCACCATGCAGCACGGCTACTGGGTCCAGGTTCTGGTTCAGGCAGAAGGCACAGTACAGACAAAGGAAAGTAGACATTTAGTAAACACAACATACACTCACTGTCTCTGCCATACCTTCTCAAGGAATATGACATATCACACCAACCGTAATTGGTGTAATGAGCCGGCGTCAACTCTGTCTCCTGAAGCCTCCCTTGTAGTCTCTGTTGGTAATGAGCCCACCTGTCTCAGGTGCGTCCCGCCACCTGGCATGCGCAGCATTTCGCTTGCCTCTCACAGGGGCAAGGGCAGAGCAGATAGCCCAACCTCTCTTTGACGCGCCACGCCCAGGGATTTGACTCTACGGTAGCCTCCCGGTGACCGTCCCAGATCTGCCTGGGTGCTGCTTGTGGTATTCCAGCACCATGGCATCATCCAGTATCCAACTACTAGCAATCCATCCTATCTCCTCTGGCCCATAGCCCTCCCAATCCATCAGGTACTGGAAACCCGACCTCTGCCAGGCAAATCCAACAATCTATGTACAGTTTAGATCAGATCACCCTTCACCATCCTGGGTAATGGTGGTGGCTGGCTACTTGGAGCTTCAGCCGAGAGACATGGCAGACCGGATTAATCCTCTAAGACCTGGGTAGAATCAAAAGGAATGCCATGGGGTTCATTACTCGATCAATTTCCATTAAACCATTCTAATTAGAGTGGAGGAATTTTTAAACTAATTAATAGGTTACAGCTGCTAACATCTTTGCTTAATTGATTCAGGAAAATACCTTGAGAGATTTGATTGAATTGCACAAGTACATAATTGCTCACATTTAAATGAGGGATAAATAATAATTGTGGGAATGCCCTGACCATGAATTCTTTAAATGTCTACAACATCATGACAGGGCTGATGTGCATGGGTGTGATCAGTTCAGTTGGACGCCCCTCCACCATGCCGCCTACACTGGCCAAGTGGACCTTATAGAACTTCTTGTTGAGGCTGGTGCCATCGTAGACGCCCCAGCCCTCAACAGAGCCACGCCCCTCATGAGGGCCATCGAGAGCTCTCGACCCTCCTGTGTGGACTTCCTCATCAAGGCGGGGGCCAATGTCACTGTGAAGAACAAGAAAGGTTTGACCACAGATCTGAAATATACTGTTTCTGAAAATGCTACTCTTAAGATCAATTAGAATTCGTTTTTTTAATGTTAAAAAAATTATTTCAACTACTTTTTTCCTCGACTGTTTGACCATGACAGAAGATATAGAGAAGTAGTAGTAGACTTTTATTTGTCACAGTCTGAAATGTGTCTTGCATCACAGCAGCTCCGTTTCCATCACAGAGACAACAAAAGTTCACAGACAACAAAAGTTCACAGACAACAAAAGTAAGAAATAATACACACACTAAACATAGAATTACGGAGGCATTACAAAAGACAAAAAACTTTACAAAAGACATTCTACAAGGTCGGTACGTTTGGTCCGGGGTTACACTCCATATTTAATTTTAGAAATGTATTTCCTTTCAATGGCAGAAAGGAATGTGGCTTCCACAGTTGATTGGTTCCGGTTTTGCAATGATTTTAGTTCTGGAAATGTTCAGCGTAATTGAACTTAAATGTATACCAAATTTGGTGATTTTATGTAAATCTGAAAAAATGCGGCGTCTTTCTGTCCTATTTCACCTGGACTCATTTTTATTAGAATGTAAGCACAAGTTGATCAGAAGATTACAATGACTGCATAATAAATTATTACCACTAATAACTACAAACAACTACAGAATTTACTTACTTTTAATCATCCACTTACTTATACATGTATCTGTTCCCTTTCCCCTGACCAGTGTGTATTCATACATTTATCTGTTCATGCATTTGTTTATTGAACACATTTTGAAGCCAAACTGATGCTTGAGTTATTGTAGCTAGCTGTTCCTCTTTGATGGTTAGCATTGGTGATTACTGCAGTTATTTGACTGAGTGCATTTGATTTCCCCTCAGAGCAAAGCTGCCTGGACATTGCCAGAGCGTATGCTGACATCAGGATAATCAATTTGATCAAAGACAAGATGGATTCTCTGCCCAAGACCAAGGAGCCAAAGAGGGGATATGGTGGCAAACGTCAACCGCCGAAACCCAGAGCGGGCACTTCTACAAAAAAGGCACTCCAATTAGAATCATATTAGTTCTAGTCACATCAATCATGTTCAAATCTTGAACTCCAAACTTTTCTGTCTTCGTCTTTGTGTGAAATCAGCATTTCACATTGTTCTTCGTGCGCTGTTCAGTTTCATAGTGAGTTCTCTTTTCATGAAACCCATTCAAACCCACTGTTTAGTTAAACAAATGCACAGTGTCACTCTGAGAATAAAGCTTTCTCTTTTCTCTAAATTAGATTTACATGAAAAGATAAAACAGAGTTTTCATCTCCCAGCTGCATTGTATCACATTGATTATAGAATTCATAGGAGAAAGAAAGAAAGAAAGAAAGAAAGAAAGAAAGAAAGAAAGAAAGAAAGAGAAAGAAAGAAAGAAAGAAAGAAAGAAAGAAAGAAAGAAAGAAAGAAAGAAAGAAAGAAAGAAGAATATGATGCCACAGCAACAATGAACCAGGGTTTGACTGGATGTAACTCCCAACCTGGTTTTCATTCCAATGAGTGTTATGATATGACTTTTGTTCATCTCCCATGATAAAAAAAAATCTATTCAAAAGTGAATCATCCCAGGTTTGATTCCAGTGTGGGATTGCTGTTGCATGTCACCCTCTTCTCCTTCCTGCATCTCTCTATAGTGAACTTCTTTAAAATCAGAAAGGTCATAACATAAATGACACATTTTATACTGGAAGGGAATGTGGCCTAAATCTGGGTGTTATTCCTGCTTTCTCTACACACTGCCACTACAGATCTGTGCAATCAACTTATAACAAATGCCAACCCACCTGTAAGTGCCCAGGTATAGAGGAGTGTCTCACTCTGACTGATCTGAATTTGGCACTTGAACATTATGGCATTGTGGATTGTCGCGTAAAGCACTAAAATAAGATGAATCCGAATTTGAGTTCTCTGCTGTGTTTCTCACCTTGTTGCTATGCCGGTTTCCTTTACAGGCCATCGCTCCAGAAACCCCGGCACCCGCCGACTCAGTGACTACAACGGGGGGGAAGACGTCCTCGCAGAAGGACTCAAACAGCATCGTCCTGCACAGCATCAGGATGACTGTTGAAAAAAACAACCCTGTGGATATCAGCTTTGTGCCCAAAACGGTAGGCCCCATCGGCCTTTAGGTTGGATTAATCAAGATTGAGCGGGGATGAAAAGGGATGGCATCCGATTACAGCACAAATGATTAATTGCCCCATGTTACCCCATGTGTCGATACAGATTTTAGATGCATTTTAGGTCTAATGTTGAATGCATTTACATTTTAACGTATGTACTGTCTACAACAATACAGCTCAGGGGCTCCTCTAGAACCCCTATTTAAGTTAAATGGCAAGTTGGGTAATTTTTAGTCTACCTCACGACCATCTCTCTCTCTCTCTCTCTCTCTCTCTCTCTCTCTCTCTCTGTGTGTCTCTCTGTGTGTGTGTGTGTGTGTGTGTGTGTGTGTATCGCTCTCTCTCTCTCTCTCTCTCTCTCGGTATCTCTCTCTCTGTATCTCTCTCTCTCTCTCTCTGTATCTCTCTCTCTCT
>CABFOT010025035.1:0-16624 GCA_900660305.1 Cetomimus sp. NI1144 | reverse complement strand
ACAATATCATGGCTGGGCAATGAGGAGCTGGTTAACAGCTTACATCCTATGCAATATTATCTCGTGGTGCAATAAGAAAAGTCAACACATATCAGGGGCTTGGAGTCATCAACCAATATATATCACAAAATAGCAACAGGATGTTTATAAATGTATTTATTTTGGTTCTCACCTAAATTCAGTCAGAGCTTACGTATGTCCGTCTCCAAGCCCTTGGTATGTTTGTGTTGTAGGTGTATAGATTATGTTTTGCCTATGTTGCATGTGTGTTGGTATATATTTTGTTCAAGTCATACCCGATCCAGAAACACATTAGTGTTGTTGTTGTTGTTGTTTTTTAATGGTTTGCAGAGATTCACATAGAGCACTGAGCAACAGGAGACTTCGGACCTGGTTTAAACGGCTTTAAAGAGACGGTGTTGTGACTGCAATGATTTTAAATACTGTCTCTTTAGGGAACCATTGCTATTCTAATACCAATAGTATAATATCATGTTATGTGTGTTTACCTGCTTTTGAGTTTATGTATGTTTGCCCATGTTTCATTTTTCAGGCATTTTTTCAGCAAGCAGTTATGTGTTAGCTACATGACCGCCGTTCCTGCAAGTGAAATAGGAAGCTGGTCTATTTTTCTGCGCGGTAACCTAACTTACATCCATGGGTCTTTCAATAACGAGACATTGCCTATGAGGACTTGAGCGCAGCTATTAGTGATAACAGCTTGAATATATACTTTCTTGGTAAACCCCCAGAGCAGAGGCTGGAAAACAAAATAGACCTGCTAAAATATTTGTGTCTAGGTTTCTGATTCAGAGTGGAAATAGTTTGTTTTTGTTTTGTTGTGCAACATTTTGTCTTTTGTGTCAACTTTGTCTTGAAACTATTTTTTCCTACACAATATTCACGACAGGTACTACTGAATCATATTTGCCTTTATTGTAAGGTTACAGGCATCCTCTTAGTAGTTATAATTGTTATCACGCAGAGTTTTCTAGCTTCTATCAACTACCACTAGATTTCCGTGAGACTTGTACGATGCTCTATGCCAAGTAATCTCGTGGTCCTGTGTGGCGCGGCAGGTTATTGTTGTGAGTTGGAAAGTTCCGTATTTGCGGTTCTCATCTCTGTTCTGGCATATTTTGATAAAATGTTTAATGTGCATTGATTAATTTTGTATGTTGAATAAACTTTGTGCTATTCTTCTATTGTGTGTCAATGTTACTTCCTTTTTGGCATTGCTATTAACAGATACTTTTTCCCATGGTGCAGACAAGAGTATTATTCAAGTCAGGCTAAAATATTTACTAGGGCATCCAAATATCAGTTCAGATGCATTAGTCATCAACAACAACACCAGTGAAGACATTGGTAGTTTGATCATCAAACATAGGCTATATGCTTCTGTGCTGCAAATTTGACCATGTACAGTTTATTTCCACTGTAATTCCACTCTATGTATTTGTATGTATTTGAGTATGAATCATATTTCATAGCTTTAATTTCTGACTTGATCAAGTTGGCTTTTTTTTTTTAGGTGAACCTGAATAACCCCTCCCCTCTACTACTTGTAGCTGGTGATATGTATAATAAAGTAAATTATTCAAGCAGTACCTAACAGCATTTCATTTAGGTATGTTCATTATCATTAAGGAATATGTTTCTGTATGATGTGGTAATGTTTGTTTTAGGTATGAGCTTTCTAAAAGAGAGGCAATTATTGAGGGTTTCTTTGCAAAGATGAAGCCATGCCAGACAGTTAATGAGGGCCAGGTTCAAACCGGTTAACCAGACAGCCACTCATCAACACTTTGTGAGATGGCCTCTTACCTATCACATATTGTGTCCTGCAAGTGTATTTCAGGGATTAGCCTATCAAACTTAATCCATAGAGTTTGTGAGTGAGATGGCATGGGACTGCACTGGGTCTGTGCTTCAGATTGATCTTATGTTTTGTAATCAAGTGTTGTGAACACAAAGGCACCAAAAAAAGACATTCTCTTCTATTGATTTTTTAAGGTTCATTATTTATTGTTTTCCTCTATGCATCAAGACTGTACAATGGAGACACAATGTGTTCACTGTACTGTACAATGTTATAGAGCATATCTATGGCTCTCTATCGCACCCTAGTGGAAAGGTTCTGCAACACCAGCAGGATACGTACAGTCGATTCTGACCATTGGCACAGACTCGGGATGGATTTACATCAGCAGGACGAGGGAGCAAACTTATTTTCTGATCATACCCAGTAGTTCACACATCATTCTACATGTTGCAGAGCTTTGTACTTCCATATCCAAACAGAGGCATGATGAAACTGCACAACTGGGCACAGAATGTCAGCTAGACCAGTCACCAGAATGTCCATGTTGGATCCACATCAGAAGTGAACCACTTTCAAACCTGATCCAGACAGTATTTGATTCAGTCTGTTTCGAAGGCAATTAAGAAACAAATCAGACCTCTGCTATGTGTAGATCCATCTCTACAGACAGCATTATACAGAGTCCACAACTGAACTTTATGTCTAAATGAATCAACATGCAGTGGTTTGTTTTCACTGCTACTGTCATGTAGCATCAATTGTCCAGTGCCAATAATCAGAGTACATTATAACATACTCAATATTTCTCCTCTTACAGTAGATCACTTGTTTCAGAAAGTTACAAACTTAATGTAGCCTATATGAAATAAAAAGTCTAATCAGGTGCATTACAAATATGTTTATCGAAGTGCCAGGATTGATTAAATTAGCT
The DNA here is from genome assembly GCA_900660305.1 of Cetomimus sp. NI1144. Taxonomy (NCBI): domain Eukaryota; kingdom Metazoa; phylum Chordata; class Actinopteri; order Beryciformes; family Cetomimidae; genus Cetomimus; species Cetomimus sp. NI1144. Next base: position 13,868 of record CABFOT010025035.1, on the reverse strand, counting down.
GTTCTATACAGACTATAGAAAACATTAATTTGGTAGTGTCTTCTATCTTTTAGTAACCTGTAAAGACAGACACCATGTCTTTAAGGGGATTTATTACCTATGGCACAGTGTACATCATCAAATATGATATGCAAGGTTTTCCTTTGCTGTTAGTCAAACCTGTCTTCAAGGAGATTCCCTTGACTGAATCACCTCCAGTCTGAGGAGATAAGGTAAGAAGCACAACATCTGAAATGACATTGCAAAATCACATTTACAATATGTCACCAGTGTATTTTGTAGCCCTGAAAATACTGAATGGCAAAACAACCTTAAAATCAGTAAAAACTCACAAGCATCACAATGTGATGCTACTCTATGGTCCTTAAACCAGAGGGTCAAACGACCAAATACGCATGAACACGATTTCACGTTGCCAAAGGTAAACACGTAAAGGGTTGTTCCCAAATGATATCATCACCATGGCTCTTCATTTGAGCAAATTGTTCTACTTAAGTATTCCCCAAAAGACCATCCCTTGGTTCAACTAAATATGATCTATGTATACCACCTTAAGGTACGCGGTGTTAATGTGTACTGTTAATCAACATATGGACAGTGAATGACTATGATGCCTAATTATATAGAGACATTTTAAAACAAACATTTCATGTAGCAAACATAACACAACATATCCTGAAGAAAAGACATTAGTGTAAAGTAACATGAAGCATTGTCCATTCACAGTTGGATTCTCCCGAGTTGACACGAGCGCTCTACAAGTGCAAGTGCACAAGGAGTTTCAAGAAAGTGCTTCGTCTCTCAACAAGCAATTGGCTATATTACATCAAATGTACAGCTTTTACAGAAATTATATGACATCAAACCATCAAAATACAAAAAAAGTAAAACATACAAACATGATTGTAATTACTGTTAAGCGTTTTGAGATCTTGTAAGTACGAAACATTGCATGACAACAATTGCAGTATTTGACATTTATAGAGTAACAGTAGTTTTACAGTATGAGTACATCCTTAAAGTACAGTCAACTGGTTATTTGTGGCAGGAAAAATATATTATTTATAAAAGGTAAAGTAAAAAAAGCAGCATTTATATATTTTTTCTAATCTAACTTAGAGCAAATATATTCAACATGGGGACTTTGGTAAACAAAATGTATTTATATGTACAACATCTACATACAGATTGTGTTCGTAGACAGATTTCAGCAACATCTATTTTGAGACAACCTAATAAGATATGCGAGCGTGGGTGTATTTATTGTGCATGGGCCACTATACCACCATCACAGGTAGAAACTTCATATGTACCATGAGCTGCCAGCTGGATACGTCAATTTACGTCAAAATAATGATATACATGATCGATCGTTATTGCACACAGCCACTGTTATGTACATTTTGATTGAACCTTTCTAATGTTTAACAGCAGTATGATGGCAGCATTATAATTTTTGCTGCACAAAGGTTTCAAGTTTTATGATAATCCGTGCAGTACATTCCATCACTCTCATTGCCACCTCGGATGTGTATCTGTCATTGGGGATCTGTGGAAAAGGCAGAAGATCAGGATAGCGAGTTCTTAGGCTGTCCACACCGTATCCTTCCAGGATTTGAACGTCACTGGCAAGTCCTTTTAACTGGGAGTTGTACTCCTCCACCTTCTGTGCCAGAGCTGTTGGTTTCACATCTTTGTCTGATTTTCCTCTGACTGCATAGTCAGCAGCTATCAATGCCAGCTTTGTGGCCAGGTAGCATTTGAAGCATACCCACTCGTTGGCATTCTTATGTAGATCATTCCGGGCAGCGGAGAAGTTAGCTCTTGCTTGCCTCAGCCACCTGCGAGCTTCCACAGGGTTCCCAACAGACTTGAAAGTTGGGGGCACAAAGAAGCGGTTACCATGCGATGAACCTGCATAGCTAGGGTAATGCTCCCTGAACTGTTGCCTCTCTGACTTGTGACTTGTTGCCTCTTGGTTCCAGGACGTATAAAACCTTTGAAAGGAGAACTTCTCTGACTGGAAGCGGGTTGAAGATGTAGAGAAGGACCTCCTGGAAGATCTGTCTGTATTTTGCTGATCGGCCAGTTTCTCCATCCTGTTGATCTCATTCTGTAAGTGCTTGAAAACCTCTGTGGCAAAGTCCAGATTCTCTGCATTTTTGTCTGGATGCCACTTGAGATACAACCGGCGAATCATCTTCTTTCTCTCCGTCTCAGGAAGCTTCCAAGCTTGTTCAACTACTAAGGTAACTTCTTTCAAAATCTCAGGCAATGCGTGAAGCTTGATCTTTTTTGGAGATTGTATTTGGGGAGGTTTTTCCTTACCAGCAAAAAGAGGAGGCACCATTCGTGGACCGGGGGAACGACTATCTGGGCTGGTTGGAGTTGATGGGGCACTGCTGTCTCGCACATGAGTACTTTCATCTTGTCTGGAGAATTTGTACAAGTCAAGGGAACTGACTATTTTGTACTCACTGTAACCAATGTCAATCTGGAAGCATTTCCCAAGGACACTTGGGTTGTCTTCCTCTTCTTTTACAACTTCTTGAACAATGATTGCATATGTGTAGGTAGGTTGGTAGGACACATAGGCATCTCCACCTTCAGAGTCCACTAGGTAACCCACATATTCACCTGGATAAAACACATTCAAGGGGTCCATGAGGAGTATGTGATGTATCTCGGATGGTATAGGGGTTCCAGGGAGGGGTAGCTCAAGTTTGGAGGGCTCTGTTGAGTCGTACTTTACACCGAGGTTGTCCAGCTTCTCTGTGATTCTGTAGATGTCATTACAGCCCAACATAGCAATTAGATAGGATGTGTCAGATATCAAATTGTCTGTTGCAGACTTCAGAGTCATAGCTAATGCTAAGAGAAAGTTAATGTCTTTGCTGTCTGAATGCTGGATATAGAGATGAATCACAGCTGTCCCATACCTCTTGAGGAAGGCGAGTGTTTCGCTGCGGCTGTGTGGGAGGGGACTACATCCTTTGACTCTTAATGTTGTCTGAAGTTTCTGAAAACAAGATACTTTCAATCCCTCACAAAGTGCTTTGCAGAGCCGTATGGCTTTTTCCTCATTCACAAGGAATGCGTTGTCATTTTCATGTTTCATTATTCTGACCAGTCCTGTGATGAACTGCTCTGATGACAGTAACAGCTGAAGGCGACCCTGAAGTGAACAAAGAGCGCCAAAGTGGCACATTTTGGGAGAGTCTTCATCCAGTTGCTCTTCAAGGATACTACTCAGGAGTCTTGGCCTTAGCTTCTGTGGAAGTAGCATGATCAGCTTTGTATGGAAAGCGTGATCTTTACCCAGATAGCACTGGCTCATGTCCACTAGCATCTGAACACCAACATTACCCTGAATTCTGCTCTTGTAGTGTGGGGCATCATCGAACACTAAGCTATTGGATTTGGCTAATCTACCATCATGGCTTGGCAGATAAAATATCAGGTCTCTGAGATTATCAAGATCTTTGCGAATTTCCACTGGATCATTTTGTAGACTTTTGAACAGTCCTGAAACAGCCCTCTTCACTGTTCTCATTTCATTTGGGTCAAGCTGCTTGCCCTCTGAATTTCTGTAAATGCGGCACAGCACTTCAACATATTGTTTTGTTGACACAACATCTTCTGTACCAAGAAGTTTAAACAGCTGATGAAAGGTACCAAGTTCTAGTGGTAATTTGTATAAGTAGGGCTTGAAGTCCGCTTCGTTGTCCAAATTAATGACAACTTCTTCAGGTCTCAGCAGTTTCCAGCCGTCCTCAACCATGACAAAAGCCATCCCACGAAGCAGGTAAATAAATTCTCTTTTATCTGCATTGAGGAACTCATAGGTGGACCTTAAAACTTTGTTCCTTGTTTTCACCATTTCATCATCTGGATTGGATATGTTGCAGATGTTCTTGCAGTTACTTATTACTTTCTCCAATGGCGGTTCCAAGTTGACGTTTAACATGTTCAGCACTTGGTCAAGTTGTTCCTGTCCAGAGAGTGTGCTCCCCTCCTGGTCCTTTATACTTGATGGTGTAGCTTTTTCGGGTAGAATAGGGCAAGATGTCCAAAGCAAGTGAATGATATCTGTTTGCTTGAATTTTGGATTTACTTGCGACCCACTGAAACGAATCAGAGGAAGTGTGCCACTCATCTCTTGGTACTGTGAATTAAGTCTGATAAGTTCTTTTGGGGCTCTCTCAGGACACAGGAATGGTATCATTGAAAGCTCTTTGAGGAAGGCACCAACAAACAGATCGGTTCTCTCATTGAAAATGTGATTCAAGAGAACATCGATAATGGTTTGCGCTTTTTCTTTGGTCCAGCTCTCTGTTTGAGCTTTGATGCTGACCTCTTTTGCAAACTGCAGAACTAGCTGCTGAGACACAACATGCTTGAGACCTAGGTTTCTCAGGAAAGTTATCCATGAGGTGAGAAATAATGTCCCCTTCTTGGGCTTTGACACTTGCTCAACTTTCCTGAAGAAGTCATTTGGTATGAATGACTTTGCTGGTAGCATGACTTCAAACACCTTTACAGTCTCATCATAGAACATCTTGGTTGGTTTGAGTCTGTTTGTGTAATCATAGATGAATGACAGTCCCTCCAATTTCTCGTAGAGCTGATCCTTCATCTGGCACGATTCTTCCATTGACAAAAGTCTCTCCTTCAAATAGACAATGTGTTCCATTTTTGCATCATAGGAAAGACTTTCAAATTTCGGCAGCAGATGTTTAAGGTAGACTTCTAAGTCATCAATTGGCATGCATCCAAGGAAACTATACAGTTCTTTCAACTGTGGACTGTCAGCGAGAAAGGCAAAGGATGCTGTGTGAGCCCATTTGTCCATGTCTGCAGTAGGAATGCTTTTCCCAAGAACATAGCATGCCCCATAGTTTGCAATGCTAATGCATCTCCCACTAACTGCTTTAAAGCATGGGAGGAGTTTTAGGCTCTGACCATCCTCTTGTGTGAGGTTTCCCAGGTTGCAATTGAAATACAACAGAAGAGCCTCACAGTCTTTGTCAGTCAAGTTTGCTGCTTTAAATGCTGATGTATGAATCATGTATTCCAGTGCTTTCAGCACACTTGATGGGTTGTCGATGTTTGCTGTGTGCTGTGCCATAAAAGGCATGATGGGATTCTCCTTGATGCAGATTTTGTTCACAGCAAGCTGAATGCACCCGCCTTTCATTAATGTGTGAAAGGCTTTGTCATTTTGGCCATGTGGGAAGATGGCTATATTCATCAAACTTAGGGGTAACAGCACATCATGCTCAGGGACAACTAACTTTTCTCTTGCCATGAATTTGATTCCAGGTAGCAATGCCCAGTCTTTCAGAATGTCAAGCACAATGTCAAAATTAGGTCTGATATCTGCCTGGTCCTCCTTAACAGCAATATTCTCACTGATAAAATGCCATGCACTCTTCAGCCAGGCTTCACTTGCAAAGCTGTCTCTCCACCTCACTGGGATCCTTGTACGATACTCTCTTGGAAGAATGGAGCCCAGAAGGTCACCAAAGCTGCTGATGTCAAAGACCTTTGCAACACCTGCCTGCAACAGGATGTCACTATACTTGATGTACAATGTACTGATGAACATTTCTTTCCTTGATGAGATTAGCTCATGATGTGTTGTCAGGAACTTTGGTCTCTTGGAATCAAACACCTGAAGCATATTGTCCATTGTTATCAACAAAGGCAGGCCCTCTATTTTGACCTCATCCACCTCTATATCTTTGAAGCAGTAGTCGACTAGAAGCTTCAAACTTTGGAAGAGCTTGTAGTTTGACTGCTGGAGTCGACAGGGGAGTTTTCCAACTTGGCAAGATGTGTCTGGTGCCGAGAAAGTGCGAAGAAAGTTGCGGACATCCTCTGGTGTGACATAACTCACTGGAATCCCTGCATCTTCCAAACAGAAGTATAGATTTGCAGTCTCATCACAGCTGTGAACCAGGTTGAAACCAACATCCAGAAGCATTGTCTTTAGCCTATAAACATTTTCAGACACAGATTTCCTTGTGGTGATGTTGTACTCAGTGTTTTTCAGGTGTTGAAGCTCATCCTGTAGCAGATTGTCAAAAAAGGCTCTGCCTTTGTGTGTATTGGATGTATTCACCCATGAAATGTAAACAACAGAGTGTATGTCTGAATTGTCCATTTGTGGTGCCCTGACCACAGGAAGTAGGCGCTTCAGGTCAGCATGAATGCAGTTGTACACTGCTTTAACAAGGCAGTACCAATCTGGCTGTATATGAAGTCTGTTGACTGGGAAGAAGAACAGGAATTTCCGCAAAGTGTCTTTAACAACATGAATTGGTGTCCCTTGTAGTATAGTCATGGTAGGATCAGGACCTGGGAAGTACCGTCGCTTCAGCTGGACCAACAGTTCCACATAGGCAGGGGCTATCAATGATGTCATTAAATTGTTATTCCAATCACTCCTTACACCTACTCCATTGTCATCTCTCCATAGGTTTCTTCTAGCAGAATCTAGGGCAAAATGCCCATTGACATGAAAAGGTAAGCCAGTCTCCAGTGAAAGGGGCAGAAAGCAGAAAGCTCTGTGAGGTTTTTTGTAGTTGTGGCTTACGCATGCAGCTACTCCTCCACGTGGAAACAGAGTTATGTCCTCATTTTTGTGGGCTGAGATCACACCTTTTGAGACATTTTCAATGTTAGGGAAGCCAGATCGGTTGCATATCATCCATGTTGTCAAATTACCATCAGTGTCCTCTATATCCATTGTGTAGGTTACCTGCTGGACTGGGATAGCAGTGAGCTGCCTCTTTTTGGTTACACTGTCAATGACTGAAGCATGAAACTGCTTGCGTTTTAGACGATCTCCATCTGTTATTTTAGCAGTCACAGAATACAGAACTTTGAAATCTCCTGTTGTGTTATCAATTTCACAGATTGATATTTTTTCCATGTGGTTGAGGAACATCAGAAGCTCTGCACCATCAGTTTTTAGCTTATCCAGAAGGTTTTGCACCATTCTGTCCGATGCAGGGACAGAACTGATCTCTGATGTCTTTGCCATCTCTGTAGAGCGAATGGGGAATCTGAACATTGTGCTGCGTTCTAACTTAAAATGAGCCCCTAAGTAAAGATTCAGAACATCTGAAAATTGAGATCTGAAGTCAGAGTCCAAATCCCTAAACATCCTTCCAGGACTCACAGATGTTGCCCCAGGTGCATACTGTGCATGTGGATCAAAGATGCAGAGAATGTCATTGTTTGAGATGAAGGAGGGGCAGTCGGTGATGTGATAGACAGAGTTGAAGCCTATACCGTATTGGCCAGTTTTGCCTGGATTGGCCTCTTTTGTTCCTCTTCCCAGGCTCTGTATTCCTCTGATATCATCCTCTGTGAACAGTTGATTGTTGTATACACAGAGTGATGGGCCTTGCATTGGAACCCATTTATCATCGAATATTCTCTCTGTGGGGTGGGTTCTTGGATCAAATATAAAGTAAATTTCAGTGGCTTTGGCATCATCAGCATTTTGAAGCAGCTCTTTTAGCATTTCCTTTTCTGATGGATAAGCATTAAGAATGCTTTTAATCCTGCTTGTGAGTTTTTCTTTCTGTCCAAACTCACTCCCAAGTGTAGTAAAGCAGACATTTGAAGCATACCTCTCCAAGGCTTTGTGGCGTTTGGGAACTGCTCCTAATTTCACAGCAACCTCTCTTGGAATATCCCCATGACAGTATTTCACAGAAGTGTCTCTGACTTTAATCCAAGGGCAGTCATTGTAGCATAGTGATTTTGATGGCTGCAATGTCAGATTGGAGTCAGGTAGAAGAATCTCTCCATAATTTGCTTGGCAGTATTCTTGGTTTTTATCTCGGATCAAGCTCCATATTCCTTCACTAATTATTCTGCGAGACAGCTGGAAGTTCTCCTCAGTGAGCGCCCTTCGTCCACACTCTTGCCTAACTATTTCAAGAACAGCTGAGAAACCATCAACTGTGAAGCTTGACTGTACACCAACATTTTCAAAGAGCTCACGGCAACTGTTTCTGTATTTGTTAGGGAGCTGATAAAGATATGGAGCTGCATCAAAATTCAAGTGGAAAGCAACTTTGGAGGGATTCACATACGTATTCTCCACCAGAATGGAGTTAAATGTTCTCAGTTCCTCCATGATGTGTCCCTTTGCACTAGCATCCTGTAGCATCTCCTCGTGTAGATATTTATAACAGGCATTTGTTATGTTTTCCTGATACAGCGTGACACCATCAAATGATTTAGACAGTTCCTTCAGTTGACTGATGACCAGTCCAACTGTGGGCTTCCTTATCAGTCCAAGAAAGTCTTTCACAGCCAATGAGATTGGACCACAACCTTTGAAAGATGGTGAGTTCTCGTTCAGGATCGGCTTCATCAGACACACTGTGTCCTGGTGTTCAGTTGTGAAGAGCTCTCTAGCAGAGAACATGGTTGTTGGGGAGAAGTTATTCCCATGCCATGGTAGTGAAAACCCTGCAGGTCTTGTTAGGAATGGAAGGAACTGGATGCCCTGTAGCTTTTCTGAGAGCTCAATTGCTCCTGGGTCTCTCATCTTTAGTTTCTCATCAATGAGACTGAGTAATATACTGCTGCGAAAGCATGCAGCTGTATGATCATTTTCATTCAGATCAATAACAGATTCAGCACGTTCAATCATGTCCTCCCATGAGAGATCATCCTTCACCATGCCCAACTGCACTAGCTTAACTAAACACACAGCGTTTAGGTAGTCCTTTGAAGTTCCTTCAGGAAATCGTCCATCATCAGTGTTGTAAAGTTTAGCAACTCTTCCCTCTGGGTGGATGAGCCTGGAAGGCAAAACCAGTTGCTCATTCGGGCCAGAGCATGGGATGCAAGGAGTAACTCTGAGGATGGATGCAAATTCGTCCAACTTTTCATTCAAGACATAATGCATCAGGGGGTCTCGCAGTTCTTTGTCTATTTCCTGGATATGAGGGAAAAAGACATCTGAGAAGAACTGCTTTTCTGTCAGGGTGTTTTCCATCAGCTTCCCTTTACATCCAGCATCATCAAATCCTTCCTTCACCCAGTCAGGCAGCTCAACAGCATAGAGGTTTTGTGAGCCACTCTTCTTGAGGTATTTCAAGAAAATCTTGAAAGCAGCAGGACCAATGTCTGGCCTGCAAAGTAAGGCGTCATCAAGGAATCTGACATATTTGATAGACACCCAAGTGTTTCCATCTGAGAAAACCTTTGAATGTTCACTGTCACCTCCTTTGGCTATTTCTTGGTAGACCCCCTGGCTGATCAATGTGAAGTCATCATGCACCAGACTTGGATCAGGCCATGTTGCGTAATAGCTGTAGTCCAGCAGTTCTCCACTTTCAGCCATTGAACGTAGCATACTGAGTGCTGCTAAATATGCCTGGACAATTACATGTCTCATGAACACAGAATTCCAGCGCCCTTTAGTATCTGTCTTCCAGATCTCTTTGCGGTTTGAAGTCACAGCAAAGCAGCCATTGATATGGACAGGTAGGCCGGTTTTGATTCTGAGGGGTAAATAACAAAATACCTCTCCTATTGGGATGGCATTTGTCTTTACCGTCCATTTCCGATTGTCTTCCTCTGAAAGCATAACAGCCACTCCTCCACAAGGCACTAGTCCTAGCCTTTTTCCAGCCTCACTCAGGGAGAATTTGAGAGCTTCTGTTACATCCATACATGAGCAAATGAGCCAGTTGGTGACCTCAACTGCCTTTGGAGGCATTTCATCTGTAAGTCTTCTCGTTTGAATACCTTTAGCAGCCATCTCAAAGTATTGGTTAGGATCTTCCTCTGAACCTCTGAACAATGGGGAGTGGAGATCAACAATGCGTTTGAACACATTGTGAAACTCCTCCACCACAATGCGTATGATGCAGCCAGACTTGGGAACATCAGAAGGTAACCTGTTGGTGCTCGCTACCTTCTTCATAACTTTTGCTGCAGATTTCAGGATGCTTAGAGGTCCATATGAGGCTTTGGATGACCACACACTTTTGTTTATGATGACAACATCTTGGGCTGCAGCTGGGTTTGGCTCTTCATATTTCAGGTATTTTAAGACCATACTTCCAACATGCTGAGTGTACAAAATGAGCCGATGGCCACATATGCTGAACTCATCAACAAGGGAATAGATGTCTGTGATGTTATAGTAGACGCTGCTGATTTCACTCACCGAGGCTTCCTGCTCTGTTCTGAATGGGAGTCTAAACAGTGTACCATTGTATTTGTATGGGGATTCCTGTGCTAGGGGAAGTTGGCAGTTGAAGACATTAATGAAAGGTTTGAACTGGTTGGGGAATTTTCTCAACCTTTTTTGTTGTTTGCTCCAATTTATTTTGATCCCCGGATTAGACCTGTCTCTAATGTGCTTGCTGATGTGATTGATGTTCGGATCAAACATGATCATGAACTCTCTGCTCATTATGATGGGGATATCAGTGATGTGATACACTGAATTGAACCCCAAGCCAAACTTGCCAACTTTGTCTGCTTCACATCTCTTCATTGATCCACCTAACCTTGTGATGTTCAGGAAATCTGTATCTGAGAACACAGAGTTGTTGAAAGACCACAAGGAGGGGCCATGACAAACAACCATGCCAGGGTCAAGAAGGTTCTCTCGAATGTCAGCGTTTTTCCGCATGTCGATGAGGAAACTGCACTCTGTTGCACTTGCATCATCAGCATTCTGGAGAAGCTCTTTAAATATATCGGATACAGATGGATACTCCTCCAGAATGTTCTTTATCCTCACCGTTAGAGGTTCTCGTTGGCCTGATTGCTCAAAGCCAAGGTTCTCTGGATTTATCAGCCTTGTGCTGAGGCATGGCACTTTCAGCCACTCTGCTGTTTTCATGGGGATGTCATCATGGACTAATATGATGGGTTCTGATGCATCTTCAAGTAAGTCGTTCAAATCATCTACTTTGATGTCACAGTAGGTGCATTCATGAATAGGCTTCATGACCAATTTACTAGGATCCTTGTAAGAAAGGATGGGTACATGCATATTAATATCTACCGGTATCTGACTGTTGTACAGCCATCTCAGGATGTTAATCAAAAGGAGAAGATCATGTTTGCATTCCTCTCTGGTCATCTCTTCTTCACACCTTTGCCGGATAGTGTTGATGACCTCAAACAGGTGGCTTGGGACAACCTCTTCAACTGAGCCACAAAACTTGAAAAGTCTGTGAAACTTTCTAATAGTCTTTGGTAAGGAGTACAGGTAAGGCTGCAAATCTAGGTCAGGGATGGGCTTTAGGACTGTTTGGCCAGGTGATGTGAATGTCTTCCCTGTCCACACCCAATCAAAAGGCAACGACTTCATTGCTTCTCTAGCATCCTCAAGATAAGCTTGCATGAATCCGTAAATCTCAAAAAGGATCTGTTGGAACTGATACCAATCCTCTGTGGTGAATGCTTGAGATTTATGCGAGTCATTCACTGCTTTCAGGTGCTGTAATACTTGATCCACCTTTGGCTCTGTATTCAGCTTCAGTGCCTTCTTCATACCTGCAGATGTGCGCTCAACAAGTGGTACTGAAGATCCCACAAGCACTGCATGAGATATATCACACATCTCAGACAGAGAGCAGATGTTGATAGTGTCTCCCATCCAAGCTAGAGATTTAGGGTAGTTTAGAGGTCTTTCTTTGCAGACAGGTACCCATTTCAGTTTTAGCAATGATGTCTGAGCATCAGTGGATTTTACCAACTTGGTTTGTTTGTTAAGTATTTGCAATAGTGTTTTTGCCTTTTTCACAATAGAGTCCCACTCTGGTTCTTTGCTGCTTTGTAACTCCTCTATCTTCTTTGCTACTATGAGTACATCTTTTTCATTTAGCTGCACTTCATTTCTTAGTCCCAGTTGCCGCAATGAATGGAGAATATCAGGGGATGACGTGAATGTACTGGTGGGAAACCTGGTTTTCTCTTCCATGTAGAATAGATTCTGTAGGATCTCCAGCTCAGGATCAAAGAATTCTGCGGCTGTAACAGTCTTTCCAGAAGGCAATTGAATGAATTTCAGAGCAGAAAGCCATCCAATCACAGATGAGTTTTCATTCTTTAGAAATGACAGATGTTTAAGTGCCCAAAGCATGATTTTGGTTATCTCATCCTTTGTGTAGAACCCCTTCTCAATATCCTGAATTACCATCTTCAAACATTCTGTTGTTTTCACCTGTTCCACATTTAGCATCTTGATGAGGCGGATTGATGCCTCATCACTGCAACCCACAAGATTGATGGATAACTTCACATCTGGTGGATACTTGGCAGTGTGATGTAAAGCTTTGGCACCTCTCAGCGATGTAAATGTCGGGGAGCCTTTCTCAGAGCAAGACCCTACTTTCTCAAAGATGGTAAGCTCCAGCAGGATGCGCTTTTCCTTCTCTGTAATGTCAGGCAACCCTGCTAGAAAGTCTCTGAGTGTAATCTTTTCTTTGACTGAGAAAGAAAAGACTTGGCTGGCTAATCGCTGTGTTGATGACCTATCCATAACTTGCAGCAGCATACTAGGAGAGGATGGATGTATATACTTTTTCAGAAGAGGGTGCTGCAAACATGAATCCAGCTTTTTTACCACTACTGCTCCAAGCTTTTTCATGATTTCAAGAAGGCTTTCAGAAAGGGTGGACTCTTCCTCATCTATGAGAATAATGGGGGATGGAGTTTTGAGACGTAGGAGCTCAACTTTGTCCTTGCTTTCCTTAAGTGGTACAAGTGGGATCAAAGGCATGTCTTCAAAGGTACTTAGGTCATCAGCAAAATGAATATAGAGATGCTTCCAAACCATCTTTAACCAAGAAAATGTTGGATGCTTCAGCTCTCTGTTTTCGGGATCCCACTGGACTATGAAGTCTCTGGTTGGCCAGGCTGTTGATAGGATCTCCTTGATAAGTCGAGCTGATCTATCAGGGTTTAGCTCTTGTAACTGAGTGCAGGGTCTTCCTGTTAAAAGTACAAACAACAAATTTAAAGTTATATCTTCTCATTACATTTGTTGTAAATATATTTCATTATCCAAGTCCATTACATTAGTTTAGTTGTTGTTATTGCACAATGCAGTGTGTAAAAACAGGACACAAAAGTGCAAGTGTTTTCACAATAGATTTAACCATGACACAAATCAAATACTTTAGTAGAAAAAAGTTAAATAGACTAAATGTTATTAGTAGTCCAAAATGCTCTTCACACAGCACTGTAGCAGTCCAAGGTGCCGGCGGCGGCAAGAAACCCAATATACTAACGCTTAGTCTGGTCCATCACACTCAAGGAGAAGCCAGGCCGACCAAATGTATAACATCGCTTTATTAAGAAAATAAATCAGCGAACAACGCCTTTCCCAGTAACTTCATCAGGTTCACATATTCACAATGATGCTCAAGTGTGCTTATATGGACTTTGTCACATGATCCCTCATTTGAAGAAATGCATTAGGTAATAGGTGATCTAAATAAATGTGTGGGAGAGGGCTCTTGTGGGACCCTATACTTATAAGGCAGTGAGGTATATACAATCTCCATTTCTTTATATGCAATCTTGTAATTGCCTGTAGATAGTAATAATAAGAAGAATTAATCTATATAAATAAGACACTCATAGGAAACAGCTAAAATCCATAGAATCATTCAGCCCATAGGGTTCTACTGTCATTGTGAATATGCAAACCTGATGAAGTTACTGCAAAACACGTTGTTCATTGATTTATTTTCTTAACGAAGTAATGTTTTAAATTTGGTTGGCATGGCTTCTCTTTGACTGCGGTGGACCAGACTAGGAGTTAGACTAATTGGAATATTTTAAAACTAAGATTAATTAAAAATGCAAAG
>CABFOT010024975.1:0-10435 GCA_900660305.1 Cetomimus sp. NI1144 | reverse complement strand
ATGTTTACTAGTGTGCTGAATTGTTTTGGTGCATAACAGTATGTTGTTCTGTACCACAGTAAACTTTTGTTTATAAAAAAAAATATTCATAGAATACTATGTTGTTTCAATCGTCTTTGAAATATTCTGATGTTGTTGTTTTATTCCTTTCAAAAGACAATGGAGGAACAACAAAAGACTGTTCGAGAGGACAGCAGTCGAATCTGAATCCTTAACAACATTAACCACACTGTGTGAATATACTGTGTGTGTGTGTGTGTGTGTGTGTGTGTGTGTGTGTGTGTGTGTGTGTGTGTGTGTGTGTGTATATAAATTACATTATGTGTGGGAGATACTTGTTTGTGTGTGTGTGAGGCAACATGCATGTATGTATGTATGTATGGCTGTGCATGTTTGTGGGTGTGGCCTACTGTGATGACATCCAGGATGCTGAGGAGGCTGTGGACACTGTCTCCAGGGAAAACCTCCTTTACCACGCTTTCTTTGCCATCCTTGAAAACAGGAATAAGCAAGTAGAAGCAATTAGTACAGCTTTTTAAAAATACTATTGGATGACAATAAGATCTACAATACCTTTTTTATACACTCAAAAGTATCTGATTGAATTTCAGTTTTTAAGTTATTGGTACACATAAGGCAACAGGCTGTGTACTTTGTCATTCAGAGAGCAACCTTCGCCAATAGCCGTATTCTCCCAGATCCCTAAAGAGAATATCTGTCAAACACTAGTGTTAATCCAGATATCCAGAATACTGGATAATTTAAGGCTCATGGTTAAACCCCTTATTATGGCTCCTCACACATTTGTATGGATAATCATGTGTATGCATTACATTTTCACACAAGAACACATCCCAAACAACAAAAACAAAAAAAGAATTTGCAGACTCGGGCTGTCAAAAATGTTTCTAAATTCGAAACCCATTTGAAAAATATTTACGCTCGTTTAAAAAAACGGTTCTCCGCTCCTCGCTTCCTCACTAGGCCCACCTCATTTGCATATGCAACGTCTTCTGTGCCTCATAACGTGATTGGTTGTTGCGTTTACTCACCTTGCAAATGCTTGGAAAAATCTAACTCGGTCCGAAAAACACTCAACACCACTTTGTCGTAGCGTTGTATTTGCGTTCTGTGTGGATGTCCTCATACATAAACATCAGTTTGAATAAATAATAAATAGATTGACGTGCGAATTAATCGCACGACGAATACGCGTCCGATTTGTAAACCTTTAGTGTAAAATACGTATTATAAATGAGACCCCAGACGTAGTGACCTGGTATGAAAGTTCACCGATAGCCTCTATTCTTCTGCCACCTTGGGGAGAATAATGCACAGGCCAGTTTAGAGGGAGCATCATGTGCATATTGCGCCCAACAATAAGCAGCAAATTGTGAATTATAGACAAATATGTTCCAACTAATTATAAAAGCTAATATTCAAGCTCAATTTCATAGCACTTCTGACAGCCTTAATGCACACACGCATACAGACACAAAGAAACAAACAAAGATATTAGCCCCCATACCGTACAAGTAAGGCACAGTTCTAGTTTTCCATCCTGAACCACGTAGATGCTGTTGTCAGGCTGGCCCGGCCTGAACACGTACTCTCCCTGCTGGAACTGCGAAACCACCATGTGCTTACACAGCTCCAGGAACAACGGCTTCTCAAAGTGACCCAGCACACTGCAACAAAGGAAAATAGATGATCGGGGTCAATGTTGAATTCTTCACAAATTCAAGTTTGCGCAGTTCATTTAAACACATGCAAACAAACTCATACACACAAATGTGCCTTGCATAGCTCCTCTTGGCTAGGGCTAAGGCCTATATTGAGCATAATCAACAGGTTAGTATTTTATGTGATTTTAAGTATTGTTTTAATACCGGATTTTATTAATGCCTTTAATATTGTATTGATGATGCTGTGTTTTAATACTGTATTTTAATCATGTGTTTTATTTTTATGTGTCAGTTCTTATTGTTTTAATACTGCAA
Source organism: Cetomimus sp. NI1144 (assembly GCA_900660305.1). Lineage (NCBI taxonomy): Eukaryota > Metazoa > Chordata > Actinopteri > Beryciformes > Cetomimidae > Cetomimus > Cetomimus sp. NI1144. Next base: position 8,435 of record CABFOT010024975.1, on the reverse strand, counting down.
TTCTTGCTGCAAAAGAATTTACCTACAGATAGAAATAAAGTAACTTGAACAGATGGAAGCTGCAGGAATAGAAACAGCTAAGAACCAATTTGGATGTGTGAATTATCTTTTGTACTGGTAAGCTTCTTTTAAATTAATATGATAGTTCTGCTTCCTTGTGTTACTTGTTATGAGCCAGAGCAGAGATGGTTTCCCCAATATAGACCATGGGCCAAAGCCCAAATTTATCATTTACCTATCATTACCACTCAAGGTGGCAAATTCTAATCAGGTTTTGAAAAGTTCCATAAATGCCATTTTAGTATAACAATTGCAAATAGCAACTTTGTCACTTTTATCGGCAAATTAAGTTAACCACCACCTACAATAAATAATTAGATTCTAGGCGCTGGTGCATATCCTAATTTTGGCATATTTTCAGGACCCTTACACAAGTTTTATGAGGGCATGTTTGGTAGCATTTTAAAGGGTAGATTTGAGCTTTCATTTAAGCCCAGATTTGAGTCTGTCTAATAAATATAGAGGTCACATGGGCTCTTCAAAGTGTCAACATTAATTTTCTAGTTTTCACCTAAATTATAGTATTTTTTGAGCATAACATAAATTAGACAAATAAAAACTAAAATACTCAAAGGATACAACAATTTAGGCTCTTCCCATATTACCCCACCATGAGTAGTGATTGTGTGCCTTAGAACATGGGCCTGGGACAGAATTTTCACTAATTGGTACCACCCAAGGTGGCAAATTATTTTGAAAACGTCTATATTTATTTGACATCTCAACGTCATAAACCTTCCCAAGTGATATCTTAGTCACAGTTAACCCTAAATGATACCAACCGTTGATCCAAAGAAAGAGACACCACCATCACAAATATAATATTATACAGTATTCATACTCTGTTTCATACATCATCATCATCATAATCCTCCAGGGTCACGGCAACTTCTACATCCTCCTCCTCCTCCTCCCCCTCTCGGATGTATGCAGGTTTGTAGCTTGCACATTTCTGTGCACCTTAGTTTGTTGGCAAGGCAGGAGCAGTCTGGAAGCTTACAGGACCGCCCATACTTGCAGATCATATGTTCCAGGACAGCCATTAGTGCTGGGGGTCCCCGCATCCAGCCCAACGTCGGCATACCTGTGAGAATAAGTGGAAGGTCCAAGCTATAGCTATCCTAGATATTCCTCAACTATTTCAGTAAGGGTCCCAAATGTCTAGAAATTACCTATACTATTTCATTATTAGAGCAAGGCTCATTCTATCAATGATGCAGAGTGATCTCCAATATCTTCAACTGCTGATTCTGATTTCTCAAACAATCGAGCAAGAGCGGCCTTGTTGGTTTTGCCAACTGGATTTGAAAGTGTCCATGTGCCATATGCTTCCTCTCCAGTCTGGTGAGCTTGCAGTAGATCACTAGCTATGTCTGGAGACAGCATTTCCTGTGGAAAAAATGATGATAGACTGATCTGGACCAAGAGGGTTTACTCAGCTTTACTCTAAGAGCTCTACATTTATCCTATATTCCATCCTGGGCTTCTGTAGATCGTGACGACCAAAACAGTCTGTAGACTCACTGCCTGTCATGTTCCTGAGTTGCCTAAGATACTGACTTCCGTTTTCTGAAGTGAGATAGTATCTGATGATTGCTTCAGTTTTCAGGCTGAAACCCTCAGTTCCTCTGACATTCTGGGTGCCCTTGTTTACGGTCTTCTCAATTGTCTGGTCTACTGGAATCCTTTCAAATGTAAAGAAAAACCACCTACTACAAAGTGTGCATGGATGATCAACATCCAGGCAAGACATTTGGGCATTGTAGTACGTCAGATATCTGGCCTAGTTCAGCTCATTATATAAAAAACACCACAAAATGATGGCTCTAATTGCTGCAAGATGCATCATCCACTTTCCCTCTCTTGATGTTCAAATAAGACATGGCATAATATCAACCATATCCACATGACATCCAGATGGCAGACAGGGGACCATTGCCTATTCTAAGGTAGCTGAGGTACTCATTGAAATATGTCAGAATAGGCTGAAATTTGTTGACTGGTTGCAGAGTTGCTTCCAAGTGAATAAGATCTTCCTGTTGATTCTCCTCTAACCAACGGCGAAAACCCTCCCAGGCTAGTCTTAAGAAAGCCTCTTAGAGCAGCTTGTGGAGCCTTACTGCTCGCTTATACCCGTGACCATCAATAACCTCTGCGATTGAGCCATCAGCTATCACACCTGCCTATACGCAAAGGTCTCTTATGCCAGCATCTGCAAACCGTTTTCCAATCGTTGCCATGAAGGTAAAGGTGGTATGGAAGACCCCCATTCTAAGGATGATGTCCTTGAAAAGCTCCTGATGTTTCCAAGTAATTTAAACAGCTTTGGCATTAAATGCCTGGTCAAAAACAATAACAATTTTGTTGAGCTGCAGAGACGTCATGATGCTTATTGACTGGTGAAGTAGCTAATGTACTGTTGATAACTGTAGCAGGAGCATTTATTGTAGGCAGATAGCCTACAATATCTTCTTGTACACGTTATCACCGTGGGTGAAGATATTAAACCCAGTCCAGCTACAAACATCTTTGTTGGTAAGACGAGCCATCAGTCTTACCAGTATTGAGCGTCTGCACAACTTCATTCACACGCTGTCCATTGTAAATGGGAAGTACTATCTCAACTGCTCCAATGCTTCTCTTCTTGGTTTTGGGGATGCAAGGCAAAGCTCTGGTCTCAGCAGGATGATCAGCAATAGGCTTTGCTTGCACAGCAATTCCATTCACTCTGCGATGTCCCTTCACCGCTGATTGTTTCCTCTAGTTTGTCTATATTGTCCCACGCCAATGTTGTGAATAGGCCATGTTTAATATTTTGTGCAAGTGGAATGGCATCTTCACTTGCTGCTTGCTTCAGAAGACAGTGTGTCAATTTCTATTACCTGAAAATATGAAACACTATGGCCAAGTCTGTTCAGTATCTATATCAGTTTCATGTTTCCAGTAAGTGATTTGACAGCAACGGGCAACACAATGTGTTTTGTAGGCTTGACTCTGCCACAGGTAGGAGCATAAACTATACTTGTCTGAATGAAGCTATGAGCCTTTGCACTCTTTGGGATGGGATCTGAACAGTAATATCTAGGTTCTGAACATTATCTCTGATCTTCAGTGCAGCTTGTGATATAATGACTGTCACTGCTTGATTTGAAGACTTTCAGTTCATCTTTTGAGTTTGTGGCAAACTTTAACAAGCTCACCCATTGTCACATTGTCTGGGTATAACAACAGTTTTCCTGTTGTCATTTGGTATATGTAAAGATTCACCAAATTCAGCTACAACCTTGTGACGTAGGTGTTTATTTGTAGAATTTGTAATCTGTGTTACACATTCAGCCATTTCTGTCACCAGTATAGTGGTCTGGTCTGTGAATGGTACCACTGTAGGATGTCCAATCATTCCTTCCCTAATGTGAGTGATAATTTTACATTCCTTCCGCCTAATAACTGGTCTTAAAGGCCACCCCACATTTCAGGATAATAAGGCCGATTCAGGGTCTGATTTGCCCTCGAGGCTGATCGGGTGGTCGTTCCTGATTTCCGCCGACCGGCGATGATATTGGCTGTAATTTATCCTGCAGTGTGGGGGGTTTCACGACAAGACTAAATTAACGCAGACTTTTATTGGGCAGCCCTGAGGACGATTCTTGAGGATATTTATGACAACATCCTCATCAGCCAATCAAAGCGAGCTGACCCAGCATGTTGAGGTACACATCCATCTTTTATGGCACCCAAAAACACTACAGAGTGACATTTTGGTGAAGTTTAGGCTGCTGCTCTATTGTCTCTGGCTTTTGACTGTTTAATGAATCAGTCAGCACATCAATGTCTCCGCTGCTTATTCCTAGCAGCTTTCTACACACACAGAGCAGGCTGTTGTTGCTGGAAAATTACCATAATAAACACAAGTAAAGCGCACACACTTTGGACTACCGTAAATACTGCTACTATAAGTATACTGACATTGACGTGCCATGTTTGTTTATCTGTGCAGTCTCGCGAGAATCTGCGAGACCCTAGTGGCCATCGGCGGTAGAGTCGTTGAGTATGTTGTCCTACCCCCAAATGCCTCCTGCTGGTATCTTGTAGTCTGTGCATCCTAAAGATTAAACTATGGAAAAACGTTGAAGTCTGTCTTGGAGTCTGTGGTGTGCCAAGTTTGTCAAATCGTTTAAGATGGAAAAATCCTGCAGTGTGGGGGAGTCTTAAGGTTAACTGTGACTAGGACACCACTTGGGAAGGTTTATTACGTTGAGGCATCATCTAAAAATATAGAGTTTTTTAAACTACCAAATTAGAATTTGCCGCCTTGGTTGTTACCATTTAGTGAAAATTCCAGCCTGGAGCAATGTTCTACTTTAAGGCCCACAATCACCCCTCATGGTGGGATAATATGGGAAGATTATACATTTACTGAATCATTACAGTCCTGTGAGTATTACAGTATTTGTTATTTGTGTCATTGACAATTTGAAGGGCCCATGTGACCTCTATATTAATTAGACAGACTCACACCTGGGCTTAAATGAAAGCTAAAGATACCCTTTAAAATGCTACCAAACATGCCTTCATGAAACATGAGTAAAGGTCCTGAAAATAAGCCTAAATTAGGATATGCACCAGCACCTAGAATCCTATTTGTTGTAGGGGGTGGTTAACTTCATGTGCCGATAACTGTGACAAAGCTACCACTTAGCAAAGGTTATCATACCAAAATATAATCTTTTCCAAAAATGCAACTAGATTTCACCACCTTGAGTGGTACCGAAATCTGGTCTGGCCCATGGACTAATAAGTTAATTACTCAAACCAGATCTACTGTAGGCTAACTTTAGCACAAGACAGTGGCAGCTGTCTTTTGTCGGTTGAGTTTGAAACTTGCATGCATATTTTAATGAAACAGTATTTCATTGACATTTGGTGCAATGCCTCTTGCAAATTGCAAGCTGCAGGTGTGTTCAGCTCTTAAAAGGTATAGCACCAGGTAACACTTGTCATTTTATTTGTCATTAATGCCCAAGAGACCACAATAACAACATAATGAAAGCAGTTGTAACTTTACACATGTCCGCAAACTTCTTATTAATATAATGCTGGCTAAAATAAACAAAATATGTTTTTATGCTCCGCTATCGGAGCTGCTAGCAGCTAGCCTGTTGCTATCGGAGCTAACTGCTAGCCGCAGGCAGTCTGCTGTCTGCTCCCTGTGCTATTTATATACACACACACATATATATATATATATATATATATATATATATGTGTGTATTACATATTTGCTAAACATCATCCTATTTATTGGTAGTTAATCCCATACAGTAACACAGCTAACTTTTTAGGAACAAATCAATCCATAGATGATGCTCTGTCTTGTTTTTCACTACAAAACATTGTCATTTTAAAGTTTGGATGTGTAATTATTTTATTAGGACAATAAAGGACATCAACATGCCGAAATGGGGTTCCTCAGGAGGGTAGTTAGCTTTTCTATAAGGGACAGGGTGAGAAGTTCAGTTATCCGTGAGGGACTCGGTGTACAGCTGCAACTCCTTCACGTCGAAAGGAGCCAGTTGAGGTGGTTCGGGCATCTAGTAAGGATGCCACCTGGTCGCGGTTTTATAAAGGGATGCTATGTAACTCAAAAGGAAGCCTACACCCTCCCTAGTGGCAGAAGTTGGTAATATCAGTGTAAACTGCCTTCTGAAGGGAATCAGCACCCGTGTAATAAATTATGCCACCACAACAAGCCTACACCCACATGACAAAGAGGGCCAACCTACCGGACGTTTTTGAGCAGGTAGAGTACCTCAGAGGGTAGGTGGGAGGTGGCAACATCAAACTCTGTGAGGTCAGCCTCCAGCACTGAGGGAGGGGGCTCCTTGGCCTGTAGGGTGGGCACTTCCTTCTTAAAGCGAAGGATCCTGCACAGGACAGGGACAGGGGGACAACAGGATGGAGAGAGGAAGCGGTGGGAAAGCGTGGGAACCATTGGCTGATAGAACAATGTAGGTCAACCACAGCATGATAATGGTTGTTAAAAGAGCTTTATGACGTACTTTTTGGCGATGTTGAGCATCTTCTGCTTCTTTTTGAGGCGGGGGCGAGAGGAGGAGGACGTACCCACCAGGGAAGAGGTGGACTGGGACACCTGATGAGAAAGAGAGAAACTACCATCAAAAAGGAGAAAAGCTAGGACTGCTAGTGTATCGTTTTAAAAATTATTCTTATGGCATTACTGTTTCATGGGACAGTTGAAAGTAGCAAGTGACGGGAAAAATGAGCATGTGGAAAGTGCCCCAGCCTGCCAGCCTAGGATAACTAGCATGTTGAGGTATCATCCCCATTTGCTGCCAGCCAGAGACTCACCTTTCGCATGATCTTTCGCCCATAGAACATTACTTTATCCCTCTTGCGGAAACGGTATTTGGGCACCTCCTGGGCTACTAGGTCTGTGAAACATGGGACATGACCATTTAGGATATAACTAAATAGAAGCTGAAGGTAAAACTGATTAGACAAGTCATATATTGCCATAATTGTATTATGTGTTATTAGCACATGGTGAGAAATGCAGCATGCTGATTACTGACTTCGAAGCTGGACCCTCCGCAGGATGAATAAGATAAGGATGGCGATGACGACTATGGCGATGCCTGCGCTAACCACCAGCCCCGCCATCTGAAGGGAAAGAGGAAAAAGACAGGGAGAGAATTGCTGTATGTAAAATCCTGGGTGCAATCCAGACATCAATCAATCAATAGAGAGAGGAAAAGGTTGTACAATAACTAAAACAATGCTATTTGAAATGTAATTATAATACATTTACATAATAATTTTATTATAATAAAAAGTATTTTCTAGCAGGGGTTTAATGTTTATCTCCATTTTTCTCAGTTTTGGATCTGCAGAACAGGTTGCAGCAATAAAATTACATTTATTTGGTAAATCATTTCATTTAATTTCATCATTTAAAAAGAGAGTTGAGTCAGAAGGCAAAGCTCTCAACCTACTGGTCCGTCTTCGTTCCTACCCTCACCTATGGTCATGAGAGATGGGTCATTACCGAAAGAACGAAATCTAGGTTACAAGCGGCCGAAATGTGTTTCCTCAGGAGGGTGGCTGGCTTCTCTCTTAGAGACAGGGTGAGAAGTTCAGTTATCCGTGAGGGACTCGGAGTACAGCCGCTGCTCCATCACGTCAAAAGGAGGCAGTTGAGGTGGTTCGGGCATCTAGTAAGGATGCCACCTGGTCGCCTCCCTAAGGAGGTGTTCCAGGCACGTCCAGCTGGGACATGACCCCGGGGCAGACCGAGGACCAGGTGGCGAGATAATCCCTCCACGCTGGCCTGGGAACGCCTAGGAATCCCCCAGTCAGAGCTAGACGAGGTGGCCAGGAATAAGGAAGTCTGGCGATCTCTGCTGACACTGCTGCCCCCGCAACTCGACCTCGGATAAGCGGGTGACGATGGATGGAAATAATTTCTGATTTCTCTAGCCATGGCAGTAATTGCATGGTAGTGCCAATCTGGCTGATGTGACCCACCACTGCTGAACGAATGAGCTCGATGACAAAGAGGACAAAACATATCAATGAAACCTCATCAAATACTCACCGTGCTTGTCTGTAGCTCCTCCTCCATGGAGCTATTGATGTTACTGAACTCTTCCTGAGAAATACAGAGACACATCACTAACCTGAGGGAACAACCATACCAAAACTACTACAGTATGTAACATGTCCCACAGCTACAACTGGTTATTGAGTGGATCGCTGTGTGAGCCCGTTCCTGGGAGGCTTAATTTCCAGTGAAGTGTGATGGAATGTAGGAATAAAGGATTTGCCCTGCAGGCAGGAATGTTTGAATATTAGTTCCAGGGAAGGGAAGAGAGCAGAGAGACTACACGGGGAGAAAAAAATAAAATAATCAACTAAGTCTATTCTAACCTTGCATATTGTTTTCCTTAGACAAGTACACCACAAAGGTTAGACTACAGGAACATATTAATAAAAAGAAGAGAGTCCCTCCCCTTTAGCTCGATCAATGAGACCTTCATCAATCACATTCAATAACATCAAGACAAGTACTTCTTTACTCAAGGAAATATTTCCAGCTCCAGACTGAATAATGCTGGGAGTAGAGAGATCCTGTGGCCGAGATAAGCATTTGTTTATTTTGCTGACATACCACAACCCATGTGCACATTTTTTTAGTTAAACTTTATTTACCCAGGCAAGCAACTAAGAACAAATGATTACATACAGAAGCAGCCTGAGTGATCCAACCACACATGTCATTAGATACAGTATTCTTGGAGTGCCAATCGGAGACTGCATGTCTGTTATCAGTGGTTATTGATTTTAGTAGGTATTAA
>CABFOT010024897.1:5533-18166 GCA_900660305.1 Cetomimus sp. NI1144 | reverse complement strand
AAAGCCTAAAAACTGCTGTTTTTTAAAGTTAAAAACTGTGCTGTGAAATTAATATAACTAATGAATTGAGATAACAAATGTTACTTTCTGTGACAAAGCAGATTTTAAACGCTTCTGGCTTTTGGGGCCTGTGTGGGGCCACTGTGGGCTGAAAATTGGGCCCCTTTTGGGCTATATCAAAATTGACTTGTCAATTATTGTCCTTTACAAGGCATTATGGTCCAACCCCTTATGTCATGTCCTCTCCCAGGACAAAGACCTGCAGATGCAATTTATAGCATAATCAGTTCAACATTATCTTACACGTTTTACACTTTTTATAGTTCAATTTGTTTAGTCTAACAGGGGCCCTTGGGCACATATGATCCCCCCTCTGATTTTGTCTTATCTGAGTTCCAGCAATTTGGGGTGAAGGTAAATCCTGGCTCCAGTGGTGGGTGGAGTGGGTGAGCTATATGTAGCCTGGTGTTGGGTTACAGATGAGGTTAGCTCACTGTTGAAGCAAGTCCATTGCACTTCTCCTCTGTCTTCACATCACATCACTGTCTCATACATGAGACAATCATGGTGGCATATTCCTCCTGACAGAACTGGGAAAAGGCTTGTTTCCACTGCAAGAAAAAGATTGCACCTGTGTCTGCATGAAGCCCAGCTGCACAAGTGAATGATGCGTCTTTTGTTTTCCATTGCGAGGAAAAACACAAAGAGAGTCCTTATCACCTCCTGGCATTCAAGCAATCGGCACGCAATTATTTTGGCTGTCTGTATTATTCAGTTAGAGAGGTGCTGATTGATTGCGATTACTAACGTTTTTAAATCTCTGCACACGATACAATGTTAATCAATCATAATAACAACAATAACTGTCCATCAGTCTTTGATTTGTGTGTTGTCTTTTTCAGGTTGTTGACTCAAGATATGACTATTCTCCACCCTTAACATGTACAACATATACAATGTTATCACAAATACTATCTGTAGCTGCCAAACAATGACTCAGACTGGATTAGTTTGCCCTTTCCCTCCTATTATCTCTGCGCTTTTCTGCTCCAACCAAATAACTAGTGTTGTCACGATACCAAGATTTTCATTTAGATACCGATACCAAGTCATGAATTTCGATACTCGATACTTTTCAATACTCTTCCTAAAAACATTGGAAACACAGTTAAATGCCATTATTGTGCTTTATTTGAAACCTGAACAATGTTGTCAGTCAAAACACAAACTGTTAGAACTTTAAAAGTAATAAATTAAAGAAATGTCATATTATTGGCTATTCAATAAGAAAATAAGAGATCCAGTGCTGTCTTTATACAGTACTGTGTATGAAACATTAAATTGGCTAAATCTCTGTGTATAACATTTCATGTGTGTGATTTATCTCTATACTGATGCAGGTGTGCATTAATTAATATCTGTTGTGGTTACAGGCAGGGGGGATGATGAGATGCTCTCTTGAGATTTATGTTTGATGGAAAAGTATCAGCTGTTATAATATAATAATGATAATAATCTCTCTGACAGTCATTTGCATACATCATGTAAAACACTTCCAGCTCTAAATATGTATGCATATGTTCATTACTGCAGTGTTTCCTATACAAAGGTTCAACTGTGACGCTCTGTGTATATACTGAATTGCAACAAATGGTAAACGTATATAAATGGACCTAATGGATCTCTAATGAGCCTGATGTCAGAAGCGATCAGAGCAGCAGTTGATGTACCAGTCAGAAGCTGCTACTGTCTGTTCTACTGCAGGTTAGCTCCACCTCCCAGAGTCAGAAGCTGCTACTGTCTGTTCTACTGCAGGTTAGCCCCACCTCCCAGAGTCAGAAGCTGCTACTGTCTGTTCTACTGCAGGTTAGCTCCACCTCCCAGAGTCAGAAGCTGCTACTGTCTGTTCTACTGCAGGTTAGCTCCACCTCCCAGAGTCAGAAGCTGCTACTGTCTGTTCTACTGCAGGTTAGCTCCACCTCCCAGAGTCAGAAGCTGCTACTGTCTGTTCTACTGCAGGTTAGCCCCACCTCCCAGAGTCAGAAGCTGCTACTGTCTGTTCTACTGCAGGTTAGCCCCACCTCCCAGAGTCAGAAGCTGCTACTGTCTGTTCTACTGCAGGTTAGCCCCACCTCCCAGAGTCAGAAGCTGCTACTGTCTGTTCTACTGCAGGTTAGCCCCACCTCCCAGAGTCAGAAGCTGCTACTGTCTGTTCTACTGCAGGTTAGCCCCACCTCCCAGAGTCAGAAGCTGCTACTGTCTGTTATACCAGTGGTCACCAGACCACTGAGCGACATAGTAGTAGTAGTAATAGTAGTATGCAGCAATAGGCTGACCATATTCTATAGAGGCCTTTGAGGGTGTTCAGATTCAGAGGCTGGACAACCTAAGTGGTAACAAAGTAATCTCACAGTTGTTGCTTTCTCCTTGGGACATAGCTGTGATGAGGGGTACTCCGCCTGCAACAACGTCGACGAGCAACTTCTCTGTCAGAGCATCTCAGTATACATGAGTGACTGTCAGAGCTTAGGCGTGAAGATCAACAACTGGAGAACGCCACATTGCTGTCGCAAGCAGCGGTCAATTGACCATCCATCCATCCATCCATCCAATGTAGCTTAATATCATAGAGTGCTATGCTCACATTACTTTATATTATATTTGCTTTGATCTCTTCCACAGATTGGCGAGTCTGTGTGATCTGACAACTGGCAGGAGCCCAGACAGTGTGTGATGAAGACTGGAGGCTCCTTCACTCTTTCCAATGGTGGTGGTGGTGGGGGCGCCATCACTGCCAATGCTATGAGATCATCACACATTGTGACCAATAAGCCGCAGACTGGTTCAGGGTGGTGGCACAGCTCCAGGAATGCAGTCTAAACTGGTTCGAAGAGTGTTGCTGCTATTTATGTGTACCTCAGCGATCTGATTGTGACTGCCACTGACAAACTGCAGAGTTGGATGGGTACTTTCAGGCATACAAAGGTCCCTTTGGTATCTTGACTGAACACCAACCTCCAACATCATTCAGTCAAATCCATCTCTGATGCTTGTTTACAGGTCAGCGGTAAAAAGGTGACCCTCCCCATCCTGCCAAGACATGATATCTGTGTAAGGGTCTATGAGAAAACCATAGTCCTATCTGGTGAGTAAAGGATCTAGACCTGGTCAAATAGTTCCTGCACATAGCTTTTTGTTGCTTTCACCAGTTTGGGGCGGCACGGTGGATCAGTGGTTAGTACTGTCACCTCACAACAAGAAGGCCTTGGGTTCAAATCTCTGCCCCAGACCCCCCTGTGTGGAGCCTGCATGTTTCCCCCACAGTCTAAAGACATGTAGTTAATGTATATACATGCTATATGTACATTATATTATTATGTATATGATGGTATGTGTCTGATAAATGCCGTAATAGAAAGCCAGATGGATGAGATTTACACATATGACAATACAATGATCTCAAAAATTACCTGTTGAAAGTCACTTTAGTATATTTTTTCTGTGATTGTCAACATATCTGAATTACCATGATGCAGGTTAATAGAAAAACTAAGACATTTGAGTGAGATCTGTTGTGGAATAATGAGGAGGTGTTTTCAAAATAAGGTAGAGAGAGGCTGAAGGCTGTTCAGTACGGCTGCGTCTTTATTGGCAGTTTCTGGAAGTTACAGAGTGGACCATCCGAGACATGCACATGAGTCGAACAGCCCCATACATAGACTGTGTATCGTTTTTAAATGCCCATGGTCAGCATGATTCCTGTTGACCAATCAGCATCCAGCTGTGACCACAGCTGAGGAATTTCACGCCTGATAAGGATAACAGTCCAGGACATCAAATCTGGCACCTCGAGTATGTTCCACAAATTTGTGACAAGACTAGACCCATTAGATGCCATCCAGACTGGATGGCATCTAGTATCTAGTATCATTACTTTTATGACTTTGGTTCAACTCTGTATCCTTGCTGATCATTTCAGCTGTTGTAGCAGGATATAGGAATTCTAATACAGGTCTGGTTGGTTCACGCAGTCCGAAGACATTTATGTGAAACAGAACTGCAATAGACACGAGATGGATTTAAGAGGAATTTGGAATAAAAATAATACAGTATCTCATTTTATTCTATGTTTGCATCACATGGAGAAAATGCTGAGTAGGGTTTTAACTGAGACATTGTAGTGTTAATTATATATATGCCTCTCTCATGTCTTTTTCAGTGGCGTATGAACCTAGCAGATCATCTTCTCAACACGCAGAGATTTTCTAAAAACAAGTTGTTACTTTTGTTATCACCCTCTCTAAATATCTGATTGAAGTTGATCTATCCAAAAATAGAATATAGATGCTACCCCCATCCCCTGGTACATTTTTTTTCTTATTTGGACATTGTCCTCTGACATTAAGCCTGCTTAGATGCTAAATGGACAAATACTTTCTCTAGGTGGAAGTGTTCCCACTACTTAGTCTTTATCAAGTAAAAGGATTATGAGAACATCAAGGCCATTTGATTCTCCTGATCAGACACAAGAGAGGCAATTTTCAGTGTTATCCTGATTACTTATGATGAGAAGACGCAACACTGAAGTTGGGGGTTATACTGTCAGTAATGTAATGAGTAGAGTACATAATTACTGCTCCCAGGGAGTAATAAGCAAAGTAATAACATTACGTTGCAAATGAGCAATGAGTAATACATTTCTTTTTTGAGTAACAAGACCAATCATGATACAAAGTAACTGGAAAACATCCGTTACTGCACTAAAACGAATGACACTAGTAAAAATGACAATGCCGGCCTCGAAAATGGGGTGAAAAAAAGGACACACAGACACAAGTTTTAGCAGATATGTGTAGTTTATTGCAGATTTTCCAGGATTCTGATTAAGAAAACTCATGACAAAACATGGGATTCATACAGAAATGTTATTCTTCAAATAAATGTCATCATTTGATGTCCATCCAGGTGATGTCATTAATCAACGGTGCTGGTTGTTTTGCTTATTGCTGGAGGATCTGGGTCGATGGAGCTAATAAAACGCTGGCAGTGCTAGAATTTACAAACCGCTGAAAAAAGAAACAGACATACCATTATATGTCAAGTTCACTTAAAGGCCTGTGTTTTTCTCAATGTTTCTGCTGTTGAAAATTGACCACTGAATGAAGTGAGTGAACCATTAGCTCCCAAGACGCACTGGTTAAGGTGGCAGCCCAACACGCTGTTCTTCACCCTGCAGCTCTCATCCCTTTTGCATGCCATGTTCTGGGACAGGAGCATGCCAGAGGTCTGGCAGGTGCTGAGCCTGAGGCAGTCAGGTGATACGATGGAGTCTCCAATCTGCAGGTGGCACAAATCAACTCAAATGTCCACACTTTATTCACATATACACCATTAATAATTTCACACAATATTTTAAGACATTTTCAACACATTCATGTTTCACGTTGTTTTTATTAAAAAATATTGTCCAAATGTATCCTGCACGTCATTTTATTTTAAAATTTGAATTAAGTCCTGCATCTGCTTCTAGACGAGAGTCTTTTTTTTTATGGGCTGAAACGTTCAACTGTGTTGCACTTCTGGCCTCATCTCAATCACTGATGTCAAGGCAGGTATTTCACCTTTGGCAGCATCAAATGCTTTGCTATCAGAAGAGATGGGTAGTCCATTATCACAGACACACAACGTCATTCGCTCTCGCTCCCCACACCACTTTCGTCTCTCTAGCATCACTCAAAAGTGTGTACTAGGCAGAGACTGGCTGAAATCAGTGTGTCCACGCACTTTTTAACGAGTGCACCGTGAACCGAGGAATCCCCTTTATTCCATTCTCTCAGTGTTTAGTTTGTTGAGGTATTGGAGGCAGAGCTCAGTACAGCTGAAAACTGCACCCCAACAGATTATAACCTGCATTATCTGGTTATACTCTCACCATGTAAGTGTTTCCATCCGAATAACAGCCGCACTGGTCAATGGTAACACAGCCAGCTCCTTGGTAGTAGTAGCCTTCATTGCAGCCGCAGCCCTCAGCGCAGGTGGTAGAGCATGTCACGATGTCAGAGAGGCCAGGACATGGAGTGGCACAAAACCGTGCACAGGTCTCATAGTGGCTGTTTGCAGAGCAGTTAAGAGCTGTGGACAAATAAATACATACACATAAATTGTTTGGGGAAAAGAGGTTATGATTTGTTTGGATTTGAATGAGGAACAGATGTGCATTGAGAGATGGATGTGCAGAAACCCACGGCAAAAAGAAGGGCTTCTCCAGTTCTGGATCTTTGCACCAACGTATTGGCAGTCTGTCACATATGCAGCGATGCTGTGGCACAGCATGTTGTGCTCCCCCGTGGCCAGGCAAACGTCATAGACACAATCTCTGTAGTAGGAGGCGGGATCTATTACATTATGGCAAGCAGCAAAGGGACCCGTGGGTTTGGTGATGATTGCACAGTCGGCCTCAAACACAGCTGTCTTGGAGGGGTCACACGTCGGGCATTTGTCCCCACTGCAGCCATCTTCACAAACCACTCCAGGCACGGACACTTTCCAAGCTGCGCCAAAGGTCAGGAGGTCACTGGTTACATTTCCGCCAGGCAGCTGGAACTCATCTGCTTTGTTGTCATTGAAGTTGCCACACAGACCACAGGTCCTGCCCCAGTAGGTGCTGGGAACAGTGACAGTGACGTGGTAGACCAGGTCATAGGTCACCCTCAGGCCAAAGTCGGTTATAATGACATCATGTAAGCCCTGCTGATAAACCTTTACTGCGCCATTGTTGAGGCTCAGTGGAAGGTGAGCTAGGACCCCATTCACCTGGAAAGATGTTGAAGCGATTGGATTATATCCTCTTTAAACATCAATGCTCATGCCTATGACAGCTTACAGTGTCCCCTTTTCATTTGCATATCATCTAAGCTCAGCTCACGAGCTTACATTTTTAAGCAATGGCAATGTTATGAACATACCATGACCATTCCAATCTGGTTCCTGCGTAGGATCAAGATGGTTCCATGAACTTCTACCGCCACGAGTTTGGCGACGGAGACCTTTGGATTTGCCGACACGCCGTACCACTTCTCATTCTCCACCACCACGGAGAAGGGTTTGAGCCGAGTGCCTTCCAGACGGCAGGCCTCAGCTGCGGCGTAGGTGCAGGTGCCTTGAAAGTTGTACGTGCTGTTGTCAAAGGTCTTGTAGTGTGGGTCACCGGAGATAGTGCAGGTTTTGTATCCATCGGGCTGACACGATCGAACGCCATTCTTCAACTCGCACTTCTCGTGTGGCCCGCAAGAAGACCTCTCACACTGCACCTGAAATAAAATACATACATGTTTGATTCTCTTTTTATACAGTCATTGAATTGTCATTTTATTTAACCGCTATTCAACAGATCTATCCCATTTTCTAAGAGAGACTAGGCCAACACAGCAGCGTCATGCCATGTGAATTATGAGTACCGGTGCATTGGTCCAATTACAGCTCAGTAGGATCCAGAGCCAAGCCTAAATAGATCTTGGATTGCGCCGTGTACAAGACCCTCTCTTTATTCTCTTCATCCTTACTGTGCCGTTGCAGGTGCATTCTTGCTGGCAAAGTGCATCAGGGTAGAAGACTTGTCCACGCAGGTAGTATTTGCCCTTATACAGACAACCACATTGGGCGAGAGGCACGCATTCATCTCCACTTAGACCGAAGCCCTCATCACAGACACATCCCTCCATGCACTGAGCTCCACAGTCAGAGAGCACGGCGCGGCTCTGACACGATCCGGCACAGCCGTCGGTGCAAAGCTCATAGTGTCTATTCGATGGACACTGGACATCTAGGAACAAAGCGGCATTATGATTACTTTAATTGTACCATAGCGCAATAAACACACAAAGAATTAGCCTTGATGACGTTGGTCCCAGACACATAGTAGTGACAATAGGACCTCACACACAGTATGAAGAGGCAGTGCAAAGACATCTGATGGACAGATACGACGACACTATCAATTGTACCAAGATAAGATTTGGAATAACAGTACTGCAATACAGCAGTAAGGATTATAACACTAATAAATTGCTGATTGATGTGTAATTACACTATAATCCAATTGAAGTCTTATGTAAAAAAAATATTATTTTCTTGTATTTCTGTTTCACTGAGTGACTGGGAAAAGAGTAGAGGTCCTTACTGCAGAACTGCGCTGATCTCCAGGGGTGAACTTTGGCACCCTTCAGATGGCAGGCAGCTGTGTAACCAGTCAAGGTCTTGCACTGCCCGCCGCTGCTGCCCTGGTAAAGACAGACGTCATACAGGCAGTCTTTGAGGAAAACTGCGGGGTCAACCTTGGAGTGGCAGTCACGAAAGGGGCCTGCGGGGTCGCTGATGATGCCACAGTATTTGTCGGTTTGCAGGTCTTTCTGAGTGACGTCACAGGGGCGGCAGGGGCCTTTGCAGCCGTTGACACAGTCGGGTATTGTAGAGACTCTCCAGCTTTGACCGAGCTCCTCGGCGGTGGTGGCCGGTTTCCCATCTCTCATCAGCATGTCGTCTTTTGGGTTGAGGTTGTAGTTGCCACACATGCCACGCACTGCACCAAAGTATGTACTGGGGATGTTGACAAAGGCTGCACTGATCCAGTCGTAGTACACCTCCGCCCCAAAGTCGGTCTCAATTACAGCAAACCAGCCGCACGTGTAAAGCTGTAATTTATTGCTGTCCAGTGACATGGGGAGATTGTTGAGCTCACCATTGACCTTCAAGAGAAAATAATCCATACTGTCATTTACAAGCTTTCACGATGAATACAGAGAGTAAGACATGTACACTGCTTTTGTACAAATTCACTTTTTACCATGACAGAGCCAGGGTGCTCTTTGCTGATGACAATGGTGTACCCATAGACTTTGACCTCTACCAGCGTGACAGTGGACCCTATCTCCTGATTTTGGCCATTGTTATGCAACACAACACTGAAATTAATGGAGGCGACACCAGCCATCTGATATGCGCACGTGCCGTGGAGGTTGTAGCTCTGTCCATCAAAAGTCACAACATGTTGGTCACCGAATATCATGCATGTGGCGTTGGTCATAGGATAGCAATCTCTGATACCCTTCACCACCTGGCACTGCTGCCAAAGGGGACAACTAGTCTCATGGAGGGCCAAACGTCCACCGGCACATTCATAGCGTTTGGTGCAGGTCTCATCGCCCCAGAAGGAGGCTCCAGCCTCCACATAGAATCCGTTGTACGTGCAGCCACACTGGGCCTTGGGGACACACTTGTTGCCACTGCGCAGGAGGCCATCGTCGCAGGCACAGGTTTCCACACAGCTGACTTTGCATTTGGAGGGAGCGTCTGGGTTTGCACATGTGGCAGGACAGGCAGTCCCACAGAACTCAAAATGGCTCTTTTCTGGGCACTTGGGTGAAGCTGCATGGACACATGAGAAACAATCAATATTACTAATGTTTCAAACAAGAGGTAGACATTCAGTTGGATTTGATTTATCCGCAGTATATTGACAAATATGTCATATCTCATTTTCTATGTGCTGAACCTCGTTGCCCCTACAGTTCTCACACTTGCCAGTGCATTCTTCTCGACAATCGTCTGTCGTGCCAGGAACCCTCCAGGTCTGGCCCAGGGCTGATACATTGCTGGCCACTGATCCTGTGGGAGTTGTGAGATCAGCTTCCTGTTTGTTGTTGAAGTTGCCACACATGCCACACACCTTGCCAGCAAAACTGCCTGGCACAGTGATGACAAGATGCTGCTCCCAGTCGTACCGCACTGTCAGACCAAAGTCTGCTTGGATGATGACAGACAGACCACTCTGGGATAGCGTCACCTTTCCATTGTCCAGGTTGATGGGGAGACTCCATAGCTGATAGTTGATCTGAAAATCAATCCATCAATCAGCCTTTATTTGTAGGGCACATTTCATACAACAAGATATCGCAAAATAAATGTATACATGGAGAACAAAGTCACACCACCTTGGAAGACCCACAAATGAAACATGGAACATTTACGTTTAAACTGATTGACTTACCCGGACAAAACCGTACTGAAGGTGGCCAATATCAATGGCGGTCCCGTGAACAATGACAGTAACCATTTCCATGGCTGGGACCTGTGAGTTGGCCTGGTTCACGTTCTTGACCTCCACCTCAAAGGCTGGGTGGGCGGCGTCAACATGGCAGTTCTTGGCCATGGTGTAGGTGCAGTTGCCCATGAAGTTGTAGTAATGGCTGTTGAACGTGCTGTAGTGGATATCGCCTATGACCCAGCAGGTGCCTGTCTCAGGCGGCAGAGTGGCTGGTCCTCCTGCACAGAATCCTAAAACAGGTCCCCCAAAACAAGTATCCGTCCCACCATGCGACGTACACATGAACACGCAAAGGTTATCGCAGTGGTTTTTATGTTGACAACTTTTATTTCCTTCTCTACTGTTTCTTTTGGCACATCACAATTACGCATAGGTGCAAAATCTTTAGGAAACACGGCATTGCAAAGAATATTATATCTATTGCACAGTCCAGTTCAACAGAATATAAGTGCAAGTGTACATTTCAACACTTAAACATCACATTATTTACATTTTCGTAATATTACAGTTGTTTAATTTATACCAAAATCTTATCTCCTCAGATTATAAAACACTAATTTAGCTATTTGCACTTTGTATTTCAAATGAGAACAAGATGCATTTCATGTCTGTTCATGCACATTTATTGTTTTGTGGATGTGATTTATGCATTAGCATTAGTTGATATAAATTATATTTCATAAACGTTCACTATTGCACAGGCCTTTATATTAAATCCAAGCAGTTTTCTTTTCACTCATAACAGTGATAAGTGTCGATAACGTTCGGCCATTTTCCATTTATGGGATAAATTATAGTTGTGTTCCCAGAAAATGGTTTGATAACTTACCCATCAGCAGAAGAGCTGAAACGATTGTCACAAACATCCCCATGGTTGGTTACGGAGAGTACCTAGTAGAGAAACACGAGATGGAAAAGCAGGTGGAAAATATAAACACGGCACCTTGGGGCCAAGTTTCGTTGGACTTGGATGTAGGTGAAGAAATGGATACCTTTTACTTCAAGAGCTAAAAATAGAATTTGAGAATTGTTCATTAATATTTCAGGTATAGTATGTAAAATTGTCGTCACCTGAGCTGGAAAACAGGCATGCTGGGTTCTGTCACTTCTGTTGCTGACGCTTAAATACTAATGGGTCTCTACCGACAAACCAATCAGCGTATAGCTGGCGTATCATAGCTTTTCCCAGAGGTGGGTAAATACTGCGACATGTGGGACAGCCAGAACATTTTAGTTTTAGCAGTCTTTCCTGATTAGTGACTGACATGCCGTCAGATTTAATGAAATGTATTATGTACTGGTTTTTTTCCCCACATGGTCAGAAACAACTTTACAGAATGAGAAAGGGACAAAAGTAATTCAATTAAGAAGAAAAGAAGAAGAAGAAAAAATAGATAAGGGTTAACAAATGATAGGGCTAACAGCATTATCTTATATTTAATGAGAAACTGACTACAATAGTTTGTCTGAGATCCTTTGTGACCTATGACCAGCTTTGAAACGTACATCTGATCAGCTCATTGGGCTTTTGTCCATAACTTCTGGCTCTGCTATTAAAAGTGATTAAAATGTTGACATTTCATCAGGTCACCGCCCAGAAGAAAAATAGGTAGGCGTGGGCTCTTTGAATGTATAATGATTAAGGGCTATCTCAACGCTATCTGCCCTTTCAGAGGGTTAAAGTCGAACGCCTCTCTGCTGTCCTGAGGTTAGTACAGGTACTGATGCACTGCAGCTGTGCTTTGATTGTTCCACTGTGTGTTGAGTTAGTTTTCGCTTCAGAAGAGATAAAGGTTTTATCTGAGCCTTTTATTTAATCTGCAGTCGCTCAGAAACACAATGCAATGTTTGCACGTGTTGTACAATTCAGCTACAGCTGTGAGGCAACTCATGTTTACGTCGATTTTTTTTACTGTTCCGTTTACGAGAACTACCCGATTCCCTTTTAAAATGAAGTTCCTGTTAAGAGTTTGTGCATCGACATGTATCAATAAAAAGGCACACGTTATTTATATACACCTTGTCACAATGAACATCCAGTAAAGAATAATAATCTTCTTAATCCTTTGTCACTCTTGGGTGATTTCTGTTGATGCAGCCGTTGTGAATCACTCAGATCACTAAAGGAGGTTATGTTTTCGCCTGTCTCTCTCTCTCTCTCTCTCTGTGTGCATGTGTGCGTGCGTGCAAAAGATTCATGCTGCATTCAGTGAAACTCAGAAAGCGGTGACCTTTTCAGATACCTATGCAGTATCGCTGCATTCCCACGGAAGTTTATCTCCCGGCGTGATTCACGATATCTTCCTCTCTCATTCAGCCGTATACTTCCAAAGCACTGAAAACACATATTGGATGACCTCGGTGGTGCTCTACGCTTTTTACCGAGGACATATTCTATCTTTCTCGTGTTTTCGTATTGGCAGAAAGAAAATATATACAGGGCAAATATAATTTCATCCTTGTTACACTAAAACAGTTGAAACCATGGCAGCGTTGTATCTGGGATGGCTCTACCTGCTCATTCAATAGCT
>CABFOT010024717.1:0-11628 GCA_900660305.1 Cetomimus sp. NI1144 | reverse complement strand
GTAGCTGTGTGCTATGGCAGCAGCAGCAGACAAAGAGGGAGGCAAAGGACGGGGAGAGTTATTACTGAGCGAGAGGAGAGAGACAGGCACTCTCATCAGTGACTGGCTCACCGGCTGTGCGGACAGTGCTGTGGTGCAGGAGGAGGAGAACAAAAAGAAGGCGAAGAGATTCACTGGGAGTAAAAGCTGCCTGAAGATCGGGGCAAAGCAAAGGAGCGCATCACGAAGGACAGCAAGGGGAGCAAGGGGGGGGAGAGATAGATCACTGAGGGGAACAGGGAATCGGAGAAGTCATTTGGAGCGAGATTAAGTTGGATGAAGCTTAAGAGAGCGCAGAGGGAGGACAGAGCACAGAGAGCCCTTCCTTGACGGAGGGAAGAGAAGAGAGGGAGTGTGCATAGTGTGGAAGAAAGAAGAAGAAGAAAGCAGGAGGAAGAATAGGGAGAACCTGAAAGGAGGTGGAGTTAACAGGGCTTGACTGACACGGGAGAGAAGAGGAGGTGGAGGAGCGTGAGAGCAAGTTGATTGATTTTATTTGTAGAGTATTTTTTAGAAGGAAGAGAGGAGACAAGGGGAATATCTAGATTAGAAATGCTGTCTTTCATGAGCAAAGAAACAGACTAGGGAGGGAGAAGACGAGGGGAGGATAAGAGAGACAGAGGGGGGAGAGATGCTGAGATCAAAACGTGACAGAACAGATTAGCTCTAGTTCCCTGCAGGACATCACTGTGAGGAGAGTGTGCCTGTGTATGTGCGCATGAGTGCTTCCTACTCTGTGAAAGGGAATGTTAGCATGTTTCTAGTTGAGGCTGTGGCTTTAGCAGTGAGAGACATACCTGCTGCTCTGCCACAAACTGAGACTACACTGTAGTTACCCACAGGACCCAACAACACTGGTTAAAGCCAAGTGGGGGGGAGACAAGAAACGGAGAGGAGCCGAAGAAGAGTGACGTCAAGAGGATGGAAATTGAGACTACAAAGTGTGACAGAAATGAATTGAACATGGAAGACTATAGTGAATTAAATTCAAGCTCACAATTAACAGGGACTTGGAAGTGATCGCTTATGGTGACCTGTGATGAACGCCGCTGGACGCATGGCACCTGACTCAGTGGAAAGGGAACCGGAGCGCAGGAGCAAGACAAGCGATCCTATGACAAGACTTTCTTAAATTACCTTCCGTTTCATTTGTTGTTGTTTTTTGCTGTTGGTAATTCATATTCCACCCTCAGTCCTCCTCCCCTCCTGCTTCCGCTACCTCTCGCTCTCTCTGTCTCATCTTCACTTGTTCACTGTCACACTAACTGTGTTGGATGTTAGTCACTCATGTAGAAGCCACCTCACTTGGAGCAGATTCACTTGGCTGATTTTATTTTGGATGATTGGGGCAATTTCAGGTTAAGGGAGCCAGAACATTGAGAGACCAGTAGAGATGACCAACAAATAGCTGCATCTGAGTTGACCAGGACTTCCACACTTCATATCAGACAGTTCTGAGTGGCTGTGTGTGCTGCGTGTGCATTCAGTATTTTTGGACTTAATAAGGTACAGGTGCATTTTCCTGTAACATTGGTAAGGCTAAGCACATCCAGGTGTGGATTACAGCAGTGGATTTATCGTTGCCCTGGAGCTACATGTGGGCCCCAGGCCCTGAGGCCAGGTTGGGAAATGAAGCTTTTCCTGTGGCTGTAGGAGTGCTGTGGGCAGCCATGGCCCTTGAGGGGCGCTGTCTCCAACGGGGATCCCCAGCAGTGATCAGGAGGGGCCGTCAGTGCCATCCTGCAAAACCAGGCCTGGCCAAGATCACCGCCACTCTTCTCTCAAGGACCCGCCTGCATGGCCTGAGGCATGTGTGCATCCCTGGTGACTCTGTGGGTCACAGGGCTTTCTGGTTGCTAGCCCTCTGCACCTCCCTGGGGCTGCTCGTATCCTGGTCCTCCAACCGCCTGCTTCACTGGCTTTCCTTCCCCACATACACACGGGTCCACACAGAGTGGGCCAAGGAGCTGGCCTTCCCTGCAGTCACTATTTGCAACAACAACCCTATTCGACTCTACAAGCTCACTAAGAGCGACCTGTATTTCGCTGGCCACTGGCTGGGCCTGCTGTTGGCCAACCGGACCGTGAGGCCCATGGTTCTGGACTTGCTTCAGGAGGACCGTCAGGCCTGGTTCAGGAAGCTCTCAGACTTCCGGCTCTTTCTGCCACCCAGAAACTTTGAGGGAACCAACCTGGAGTTTATGGACAGACTCGGCCACCAACTGGACGACATGCTCCTCTCATGCAAGTACCGAGGAGAGTCCTGCGGTGCCCACAACTTCACGTCTGTAAGTCCAAGTTCTTCTCACGTGCGTTTGCTGGCAGCTTTGCCTTCACTCTCAAATAGCTCAAGTTTCGTAAACACTTATTTCCTCTGGTAGTTTAAGTCCCTATCATGTTGGCTTCAGTTGCCGTTAATCCTATCTAAACATCAACAATGTAAACATGTAATGCATTGCTAAATGTTAAAGCTGGAATGTATTGCTTAATTTGATTACCTTTAAGGTGTTATTTTAAATGCAGTACGCAATGTTATAGGACTCAAAATACAAAAGCATCAACACTTTATAGCATATTAAGTTGCTACATCCTGGTATAGCTGACCTTTAGCTGTCTCGTTCATCATACATGCAGATTAACAAATTCACAACTGTGCAAAGCAATTATTAAATCACCATTTTAACCCATGTGAACACATAGCTGTTACAATGCAGTGATAACCATGGTGTTAAATACATAAAGATAATATGGTATCTCCTCATGCTTTTACCGGATACGAGTTTGTGGGTAATGGCATGTACCCATAGTAACATTAAAATGGATTATATGTCTGTATAGGTTATTTGGGGCCTTGTGGCAAGGCATCCAAAAGCACTGTCTCGTCGATGCTACTCCGCCCTGAGTAGGAATCAGCCTCTGTTTCATCTCTCCCATATCTGTCTCTCTGTGTGGGTTTGGGGATTTCTAATACCCACGTACCCTTGTGCATTCCCTGTCATGCCTGAACCATGACTTTCTCTGCAGTAAAAAAAAGCTCAAACTGTCTTTGAAACTTTTTGGGAGGGCATTTCATTTGTATTCATTATGCTCTTTTTGCTGAGGCCTCATTCATCGACTGACTCAAGGAGAATAGAGGAGAATAGTGGGTTGCGCATGCGTGTTGGTATTTCACTGGTGTATGTGTATGTGTGTGAGTGTGTATACCTATGGCTGTGTTAGTTTCTGCTGCTGTGGAGAGTTTGTTGCCCCCTTGACTTGTCCTCCATAAGAATGGACTTTAAAAACTCCCCCTCAATCAGTGGCTCATCATTCCTGTCTGGATCAGAGACCGACTGATTTGAGGTCTTACAATGCAGCACTGGACCAAGCATGCATGCGCTCCCTCCCCCTGTCAAACGCAGTGAATAAAATGACCTAGACCTGTATTTTCTTTTACGAGTACTTCCTGCACTCATGGCCAGTGGTCAATGCTGTGTGTCCAAGACTTGATCAAAATGGATGACTTTCATTAGTTTAGGATTAGCCGGCCCTGGTGCTGCACTGACTGGCTCCACTGCTCAGCCCGGTTCTGTTAGGGTTTGGACATTGTCTTTTGCTATGCCTGCTAATAACTGGACACTTCTTTGTTGCTCATGTGTGTTCTTGTTCTGTTCTTGTTTTCTATGTATTATTCTTGGTCTGGGGTTTTGGGTGATTTAATTGTGATGCATGTGTTGGAGGTCCTGTCTTTGTTATTGGTTTATGTTAGTTACTGTCTGTTTAGTCATGTTTTAAGTTTAGGTCTGTCCAGCTGATGGTATCCCACAGCTGTAACCGTTTGTTAATTAGTCTGTACTGTCCAGGTGTTATGTATTTGTGATTAGTGCTGGGGGGTATATATGTTTGTTTGTTCTGGGAGTTTATTGTTGGTCCATTGTAGGTGTTGTGAGTATCTGTCAGAACTCTGCGTAGTTGCCTGTCCTGTTAGTTTAATTATTGTCACTGCTCTGTTAGAGAGTATGTTCTGCTCGGTCCTGTTTCTTTTTAGTGTTTTCAAAAGGTTGATTAAAACCCAGTAACCTGTTAATCTGTCTACATCTCCTCCCACCGGCACCTGCATTGTTACAGGTTCTCTCTCTCTCTGAGCCCTTGGACAGGACCAGGACCAGGTCCACACCATATAAAAAATGAAGCACTAAATCAGAACCTTGCTCTCGATCCAACGTCTGTTAAAAATGATTTGAATCAATCCCATTACTGCTTTTGTTGAATTTAGAGCCCATGTTTGGTGAAGCGTTGGACGGGTAGTGTAGATGTTTTAATAATGTGGATGCTGTTAGCTCAGTCATCACGGGAGGTCAGGTCAGTGTTCCTTTTTATGTCAACGTACAGTATAGTTAGGACTGCATGATTAAATTGTGAAGAGTTGTATATCAAGAATTTAGTTTCCATTTTTAATAATCAAAGAATTCAACAAACTATTTTTTTATAGTAGTTCCTGCTGTACTATCAAATTAAGTGATACCCCACTATTCAAATACATTTACATTTACATACAGACTAATATCACAGAAATATTCGTGATACCCAGGTTTTCCATTTATACTTTATACACATGTACTATTAATATATGGCTTCCCTGGGGTATTCTGATATTATGTAGACATGTTATCCCGATTACTGTTGGTATTCACATTCTACGCAAGCTCGGTTTGCAGGATAATTCAATGACGGAGCAGAGATAGGCAGAGGTTTTGTTCACTCATTGGTGCTTGGACACAGGGATAGTCAAAAGGGTGTTAGTAAAGGTGTGTTTAAAAAGCCTATCCTGAAGACCTAAACTGGGTTATCAGCTAGTATCTGGAATACTGTGTGCATGTTCATGTAGCCAGTGAGCACTGCAACCAATCACACCCATCATGTGCACAGCGTACAGTAGATCTGTCTCTATGTACATCCCCCATTCCACATGACTTTTACATGCCCCAGTACATAGCAGAAACAAGTGAGCTGCACATGTTGCTGTCAGGAGATGGGCATACTAGAGACAAGCATGTACCGAGGGATTTGGTGGAAGGGATAAATCCACTGATGACAGAGGCAAATTGGTTGTCAGTTTGTGAAAATCAAGCGCAGATTCTAGACGAACCATGCCCTAGAGGTGTTGCTGCACCTGCAATAACATGAGCTATCTAGAAAATCACCCTAAAATTCGTAGCAGCAGCAGCCTGTTATTATCCTCTCCATGATACACACACAATTTTGTTCCCAATTTCACAGAGACCATCAATATATCTCTTGTAGCAGTGTCTGGGGATTTTTGTTGTACACTAACAAATACGTTAGATATTGTCAGGCTTAATTTGGTGGATCAAAGTCATATTGATACCCCAGCCTCATTTGCTTCCTCATCTAGTTCCACCTCATAGGGGACCTCATGCTGTTAACCGGCGCTCAGTGGTTTTGCTAATCTCATTAGCCTGCTGCTGCAAGTTCGCAAAGACTCCCAGAGGGCTATTCACCGTTGTTGCATTTAGAGTGCTGTTGTTATAAGAACAGAAAGGATGTATGAAATCAGGCCTCATGTATAACAATCTGCATAGATTTCATACTGAAATATGAATGCAGGGTCCTGCTCACCTTTATATGTATACATCCCAATTGAGCACACATACACAAGTATCTCACCCCGCCTTGTCTCCTCTCAGAATTAACTACGCAAATGACAATACATCTTCATGTGCTAAAAAACATGAAGATTAAAGTTTAACTGATTGTGAAGTTGAGGTGAGCGGGAGGCCAGAAAAAAAATCATTAGGTGGTTTGTCGTCCTGTGTCAGTAACAGGCATAGCATTATGGAGTGACACAATGGCATTACATTAAGGCATTCATCAGATGCTTTTATCCAAAGTGACTTACGTAAAATCATATACATATTACATCATATACATACATCATGTACATACATTCACTTCACAATCATATGTTTTTTTGACTGTGGGAGGAAACCTTAGCACCCGGAGGAAACCCACGCAGACACGAGGAGAACAAACAAACCCATGACATTGAACCCATGACCTTCTATCTGTGAGGCAACACCACTAACCACTGTGCCACCGTGCTGCCCAAATCAGCTGTCTGTTCAATAGCAGAACATTTCTTAATAGTCTGACAATAAAGTAGATGTCTGCCACTCCATATATGAACAATGTGCTCTCTCTTTTTATACTGTGTTACCTCTACGCACAGGTTTACTGGTCAGTCCCACAGTCGGCACACAGTTTCGGTGGTGCACACAAATCATTTTGACATAATACAGTTGCCCCAGGAGTTATTCTGAGTGCGTTTGCCCACCTGACACTGAAGTTTTCTTCCAAGGAGAGATGGATCTCTGTGAGCCTCGCCTCCTGTGTGCCATTGATCTCTGTGCGCCTCGGCAACTGTACATTCCCCGATGTGTGTTAACATGTCCACTTCACAAAAATTAAGAAAACGGTCCAGTTTACTGACGATCTTGGTTTTGGCATAGTGGGTAGGGCCTGCTGTCATCATCTGTGGGAATTAAATTTCTCTAGGTTTTGCATCGCATTGTCTGTCTCAATGGGTCAGAGTCATTCACCTACTTGAAGCAAGCCGGAGGAGAGAGAGACATGCATTCACACAACCAATTTTTATGCAAATTGCAGACAGTGCTGGTATCTTTATCTCCTAAGTGGCTCTTTTAGAATATTTAGGAAAGTGTTGGAGAAAGTAATAATGCCAGTTGGGCTGGTGTTAAACAGTATCCACATAAATAACCTAACTACTATTATTGTGCATCAGCAGAATAATGTGTTTTCATAAACAACACGTGAATTGAGCGAGAATGTGATTTTGAAAAATGTTGAGAGTTTTACTACTTTGCCTTTTGGCCTCGCCAAAAATTACCCTTTTGTCCATAAGCAACATTTATGGACACACGCTCATGAACTTAGCACGCAAGCGGTGAGTTATTTTTGTGTGTGTATGTGATGTGTACATATTTGCATGTAGGTCTAGGAGAATCTATATGTAAATGTGAGAAATCCAGTTATGGTAGAGCAAAGCACAAATAGCAAAAGAGGGGTGAGAGAAAAAGAGAGAGAGAGAGAGAGAGGCAATGGGTTAGTTTGGATGGTAATACAATTGTGTCCCATAATTCTGGCCAACTTCTTGCAGCAGCAGGATCCACTGTGCTGGATTTATCTCTGTGAGAACAGGAACTAGTAGACAGTCCTGGGGGTAACAGAGGTAGAGCACAGTGACAAAGTCCAATTAAGGCAGAACCTTCCAACCATCCACAATATATTGTGAGTGATACCTTATCAGACCAGAGCTTGCTAAGCCTCTCTCTATGTAACAGATACACATCTCCACGCTGCTCACCCAAGCTCCGTTAAGGACTTGATACTGCTCCTACGAAGATGATTAAACAATACTCAGAGATGGAGATTACTACCTAATCACACTCTTTAGCAGGGGATGAAAGAGGTTATTGTCTTTGCCTAGCCACCATGATTTATCATCTATAGCCCCAGAGAAATCTAATTAGACCCTTAACTGTATGGCCACAGCAATGCGGCACTACGCTTACAGTGTTTGTCTTTATGAAGGTGTGTGTGTGTGTACTTGTAAGAGAGTGTAATGCTTTAATTTGATAGATCACTGCTAGCATAGAGACACAACACAAGCTAGAAGAATGAGCGCAACACAATACATACAAGCCACAAACAAAACAAAAGAAGTGCAACAGCTGTCACCATAATGGCCTCCGATGTCTGCTGTGCGGTAATGGGGGAAGAGATGGGCGTGGAGTTCGGCATTAACAGCCCTCTAGCCTCAAATGTCACTCTATCCCCAATCCTGTTAGCAGAGGATTTTAACTGGTGGCCTTTTGATCAAAAGCTCCCTTTTTTAACCTCGTGGCTCACACTGCACACTATTTGTGAGCAGGTCGCTGTTCGATTCATCTCCTCAAAGGTTAATTGAATAAGCATGTCATGGTCTTCTCTATGGAATGTGTTTATAGAATATGAGATGAAAGGGAAGGTACATGCACATCAAAGGTTTCCTCCAAATGGTCAGACATTGAAACATGCACTCATCTCATTGATTTCTTGTTCTTTTCGTTAGCTTGACCTTTTCTTTGCAGGCTAACAAGGAGAGTGCTGCTTTGTGAAGATATATCTTCACCACCTGTTGCGCCGCCTTTTTTCCACATCAAACCTTAAACTATAAAACGCATTGAGGCCTATTTGCATAGGGCCTCATCAAGCCACAGGTCATTCAGTTACCACTGAGCCTCGATTGCATTTTAAGCACACCTAAGTGATAATGCAGGGCTCTCCTCCTCTTGTTCGTCATTGATCTTTCTGTAGCGTTCGGTAAAGCGGACCATAAACATTTGATCTGGCTTGAAATAAACAACAGATTCACGGTTGAAGCGGTAGCCCCCCGCCACAGCAATCTCTTTAACAGAGTTAGCCCTCTGCTTGCCATGCTTGTGCCATCCAATTTCCCTCCTCAAAACAGATGCCATGGGTGAATGGGTCCAGCTCCCAACTTGTAGGAAAGACCTTTAAGAGCACCATGTCCTACTGTCAGTGGTGAATATTCAGGGCCGTCAAGGTATTCAAAGGATACCCAATTCTCAGATTTAATTTTTTTTATTTTATGTATTTATTTTTTAAGTGTATAAATCTAATTTCAGTCTGTTTTGCTTGCCTGTAAATATACTGCATATTATATATATATATATTGAATTTCCTTCCATTCAGCTCAATGAAGGTACTATAACTCGATTGGCAATTTAATCAACCAATCAGATTTGAATTTGTAACCAGAATGCGACAAAGACTGCCCAGTCTATTCAATAGCTCAAAAACTTTTTTTTTTAAATTTTATTTTATTTTATATCTGTGGAGAAGATGGATGTAATGTAAAGCTATGACGATCTTAGCTGTTTAACTAAGGCTGCACAAAGACACCAACACACAGGTGTTAAGACAACATACTTTGACAGACTTTTGAAGATTGCGACAGGGACTATTTTTGACTGGCGGAGGGAGATGAGGCGCAATGAAAAGGTGTTGTACAGGTCGGACAATGGTTCACCTTCAAGTAAACATCACGGTAAGTCAAAATATTTTTAGTTTAAGGCACCAAGAAACACTACAGTGACATTTTGGTGGTTGATCTTGCAGCTCTGTTTTCTTTGGCTGTAACGTATCACTGCGCGGAGTGATATCAGCACCATGGCTGGTCGGCTCGCTTTGTCACTGGTGTGTGTGTGTGTGTTTGTGTGTGTGTGTGCACACGTGTATGTGTGAGTGTGTAGTGTGTGAAGCCAGATACAGTTCACATGCTTTATTTATTTCTTCTTTATACAATCACCACAGTGTCATGTGTGCTCTTGTGCGCGGTGCTGCTGTGGTGTGCGGGAGAGCTTCTCTCCGTGCACTCGCATGCACGCCCACACACAGTCACACAGACACACCAGCTCGCCACCACTCAGCTACTCTTTCCCTTCCCATGCTGTCTCTCCCGGGTGCGCGCCCGTCTCGCCCCCTCTTCTTGTTGTGTTGGCCTCTCCCCGTTACGGTTAGTTGTGTGCGTGCATGTGCGAAGGCCCAGGTCTGATCTGCACGCTTCACCACTGCCTATTGTGAATGGTCAGACTGCTACAGGAGCACTGTCTGACCGCAAGCTGTGGGCGTCGGCAAACAGCTGTAATCTACCTGTATAGAGCCGGCTTTAAATGCACATGTTTTTCTTATATTCATGAGGTCACATCAATGCACAAACCGCAGGACTCGTAAAATGTTAGTGTTTGAAATAGAAAGCTAATGAACAGTGTTCTAGGAATACCATTAGCTGGGTCTCCACTCTCTCCACTGCAGCTTATGAAGAACATGCTGGACCTTAAATGGTAAATGGACTGCATTTATATTGTGCATTTCTAGTCACCTGGGCCACTCAAAGCACTTTGCACTACATGTGTCCCATTCACCCATTCACGATTCACAATTCATACACTGACAGAGGAGCTGCCATGCAAGGTGCCACCTGCACATCAGGAGCGGTTGGGGGTTTGGGGATTCAGTGTGTTGGGAGCTGGGGATAGAACCAGAAACCTTCCGGTTACAAGACGACCACTCAACCTCCTGAGCTTTGCCATTCCCTGAGACACATATATAGAGACCATAATTTAAATAACTGGTTCACTATTAAACTGGATACAGATTTCCTACAGGCTCTCACTGGGATACAATGTCAATCGTGAAAGCTTTGGAACATTTTTAAAATAAAATGTGCTTTTCCGAGACGGGAAGCTCAGGGTGTATTCTTACTGGTCTCAGTATGATCTTTCCTGTTAGATGTAGATGTAGAACAGTTACACTTTAAACAGAGGTATTTTGCTGACCCACTTCACTCTGTAAACCTCTGCTCTGTGGCTATGTTGTAGGGAGTAGAGAGCCCCGACACAGTCCTCTGTGGGAGCAGCAAAAACAAGTGCCAGGGAAATACTCATGTCCAAGCCTTGCCAAACACATAAACATGTTTATGTCTACACCTTAAACCTTTGAACAAGGAAAAGCACATTTTATGTAGTTTTTCACCAAAGCATTTACGATTGCCCCATTTATGTCTATTGAAGCCCAGCTAGAGCCTGCAGGAAGCTGAATACTGATCCGATCTGTGAAACGATGGTCTCTATATGTGCAGTATATGGTAGACAGTCCACAAATAGGGTCTAAGGTCCAACATAGCGAACTTATCTTTTCAGTGAGCATGCAAGAGATAAGTGGAGATTGCTATGTATGTGTATGATAAGCACATACATACTGCTTGACCTGAGGTCTCTGCTCACCGGTCTGCCTCCCTCCCACACATGGATAAACCATGCACACACACACACATACAAAAACACATACTGCAGCTGCACATACTGCTATGCTCATGATCAAAATGTCTATTTGCATTCAGACCATCTAAGCATATGTAGAGGGTTGGAAAATAGCCTTTATTAAAAGTTACTTAAAAAACTGACACCCACTTATTTTTTATTTAAATGAATAGTTACTTTATAAGTTTATCAGTCCATATGTTATATTTTTATAACACATTTAGTTCAAATGCCACTACCTCTTGTGTAACAGCAGGTGTCGCCGTAATACCAGGTTCAGTAGGAGACATGCAACTCAAGCCGTGCTTATGACGTCAGACAGGTCAGAGGTCAGACGCAGAAATAAACATGGCGATTGCGTACTGACAACGTGCTATTGTCTCTTACTGCTCCGCAGGTATGTAATTGTGGTTTAAAACAATAGTAGTTCATTTTAGTTTATCATTATTGCTGTTTTGTTGATAGTTGGAAACAACCTGTTGTCAGCCATTACAGTATCATGCTGTTTGGGAGTAAGGGTCCAGTTTGTAGCACATGCTATATATGGATGTAATGGATTGTAATTACAGTGCTGTTTACTTACTAATGGCTGAGATGGGATTTGACAGCATTAGTGATAGGGCATATCTGTTTATTATTTTTGATATAGAAATATGTTTAACACGTAAATATGTTTAATATGTAA
>CABFOT010024673.1:0-12709 GCA_900660305.1 Cetomimus sp. NI1144 | reverse complement strand
GAAAAATATCTTATCTTTCTTCCAACACAATAATGCACAGAACATGCATTGAAAACTACAGAAACAAGTCGGTATAACAATATAATACAGTATATTACCGATAAGTAACACAGAGAGAAAGAATATTTATTTGATTGATCAGATTTTTTTAAATTCATCTAGAATTCCAAAGTATTCTGTAAATCAATGACGGTTCTCCACTGATTGTTTTAATTTATTTTATTTTATTTTACTTTGGTTGATAAAGTCTACCACAATTTTTGAACATTCCCATTTTTAACACCTCCTTTGGCCATTTTCCTTTGTAGCAGAATCAATATTGAAAAGGGAGAAGCGCCTGCGGACGAGGAGGGTGCATTTCGAGAATGTGACAGTATACTACTTCAGCCGGAGGCAGGGCTTCACCAGCGTGCCCAGCCAGGGCGGCAGCACACTGGGCATGTCCAACAGGCATAGCTGGATCAGGCAGTACTCCCTCAGAGAATTTGCCCTGGAACAAGAGAGGATCCACAGAGACATGTTAAGAGACCACCTGAAGGAGGAGAAACTCAACTCAATCAGACTCAAGGTAACTGCTTTTCAATCATTATCTGACTCATCCGCTCAATATCTTACTTTATTAGTCCATCTGTGCTTAAAAGAATAGCTGAAATGCAATCATTTGTATCCCTAGTATCATTTAATCATCTAGTTTGATGGCTGACTGTAGTTCTGTGTTTTAAGAAGCAGTTTTCTAATTGGTCTCAGCTGCCGCTTGCTTGCTTACTCTCCAAACAGGCTTGAATGTGACCCCTTCTTGTTTTCAGCTGACTAAGAATGGCACGGTGGAGTCCGAGGAGGCCAACACGCTCACGGCGGAGGACATTTCTGATGATGACATAGACCTGGACAACACAGAGGTAGACGAGTATTTCTTCCTGCAGCCCCTCACCACCAAGAAGCGACGGGCACTGCTGCGCTCCTCTGGGGTAAAGAAAATTGATGTGGAAGAGAAACATGAACTGCGGGCCATCCGGATGTCCAGGGAGGACTGTGGCTGTGACTGCAGAGTCTTCTGTGACCCAGAGACCTGTGCTTGCAGTGTAGCAGGAATCAAGTGCCAGGTAAATCCCATGACACTCATATCTTCATTCAATGCTGTATCCTCTCCCTTAATATAAAAACAGATGCAGGACACCAGGCAGGTAAGAATTGAAAAGAAGGTGCAGGGATCCATGAATTAAAACATATTTGCTGACATCATTTTCCATTTGTAAGTCGTTGTCAAACTGCATAGGCCATCCCTTTAAAACTAAATATATAGCATAGTAAAGTGTCATGTTTTCTTCAGGTGGACCGCATGTCATTTCCATGTGGTTGTACAAAGGAGGGCTGCAGCAATGCAGCAGGAAGAGTAGAGTTCAACCCCATCCGCGTTCGGACACATTTCTTGCACACCATAATGAAGCTCGAGCTGGAGAAGAGTCGCGAGCAGCAGCAAGCTTCTCCCACCAACGGTTACCACGGCGAAACCAACGGCATAGGAAACGGCAACCCCCTCGTCCAATCCCAGCACAGCTTGGAGTACTCCCTGTCAGACCCCGTCCCGCAGACCGCCATCATGCACATGCAGACCGTGGATGAGATGGATGAGCCGTTAGATGATGAAGAGGAGGATGACGATGAAGAGGAGGGGGGAGAGGAGGACAATGAGGAAGATGAGGAAGATGAAGAGGACAGTAGCAGTGTGTGTAGCGGACTATCTGACTCCAGCACTCAGAGCTTAGCCAACAGCGACTCTGAGGACGAGGACGACGATGAGGATGACGAAGAGAAGTCGGAGAACTTTGAGGATGGGATGACGACCCCGCCGCCTGTGTCCCATACGGAGGTGGTTCCTCTCTCTTCTGTGTTGTGTTACACAGATGGCGCTGTGGCACATGATGACCACGTGAATGGGAACTCTTATTTAATCAACCCCTCTTCAGCTGAGTACTATCAGCTGGAGAGCTCCAGTGCCATCTCGGCCAATGGCCCAGTTGGCCAGCCCAGTGAACCCTACGGTGAGGCCTTAGCATTCCAAGACCCAGGCAGCTCTACCAATGGCAATATGCCCCAAGGACCATTCAGCGTGGCTGCTGAGCAGTACACAGGCCACCCTAACCAGGGGGAGGAACAATACCCAGATAATCACCGTTTCACCGTGGCCAACGGTACACCGGAACAGGAGAAGAAAGTCCTGTCCAAATCAGCCTATGTGGAACAGCCTGGGTCACATAACCAGAACCAGACAGAGCTCCAGAACTACCTGAACAATAACACCCAGGGTTCCTACAGCAGTAATAGCATGTGTTCAGTAACAGAGCAGCCACAGCAAGAGTCCAGTGTTAATGGGCACTCTGACGTACCCTTATTAGCAAACAATACTAAGAACCTCCATTTACCAGACCATTACCCCGAGGTCACGGCCGTTTAGTGGACCTAACCTTTTCAAGGGTTCTGTCATTCTGTGTCTTTACCTGAGACCAAGCCTGACCAAGTGGTGTTTTAAAGGAATGTATAATATTCATGACCTGCTACAGGATCTGACCTTACATTTCAAAGCAATTTACAGAACTGTGGTATATTTTAATTAGTAGTTATTAAGCCATAAGTTCATGATGGAAATGGTTTTGGAAATGATTCTCCACTGCAGTACGGGAAGATCGAAAACATTACGTCAAAAATGTTATGCTGTGCAATGTATCTTGTCATTTTAGATGTACACTTCTAGTTTCAAGAGGATATTGTACTGTAGATGGAACTTTTCTATATCTACTGGATGTGTCAAATGTGCAAAAAATGTTTGTCGTCAGTTTATTTATTGTTTCTGAGTTATGCGTAAACGTATATACTGTAAATGTTTTGTTAACAATATGCATGCTGTTTTGGGGATCTCAGTGGCATTTATGAAAAATGTACTATTGTTTTATAAAAAAGCAAATGTGTCAGCATACGTAATGTAGATTTATCTTCTTTTTTGTCACTAATCTATGCTTTTCTAGGGTTTTGAAAAGCACGAAACACCCGGTGTTGTTATCTGTATCTTTGGAATACAATGTCAATAGCATAACAATGATTTCACATATGTCAAAATCAATTCACAGCCTTTTGCAATTTTGTGTAGGGGTCCAACAGCATGCAGTTGTTTTTAAATGATGCATACTTGAACAGTGGAATAATGTGTCCCCTCGCATGGTTATGATCCACCTTTTTATTGTTGGCTCTTAGAATTAACGGGGCGAGGAAGTGTCACAACAAATGAAAGATTTATTCTTTGAAGCACTTACCGATACAGGGATATTACTAAAGCAGCACTTTGACATACTGTATCTCCCAAAGGATATGCTATATGAGAAGTTATTCGATCCTTGGTGGGAACAACAGGACAATATTATTATCATAAGCAGCAAATTGGCATATGGGGCAACAGTAACCAGTCTCCATCGAAGTATGTGTTTCTGTATTCTATAAATTGACTAGTGACAACAGTTACTAGTTTTGAATGCAGTGCAAGATTAAAAAAAAAAAAACATTCCACCCATCATAACTACACTGTCTAATAATTTAGATATTTATTTATGCAGATCCAGTGATGTTGGTAAAGTGTTACGTGCAATAGTTTGAGGGTTATTCAATGGTTATTCTCTCTTAGATGAGAATCTAAATAACAATAAAACAAACATAAAATTGATTTTGATGGACTGTCAGGGTACTCAAGTACTGTACTTGGAAGCTCCAATAGTTTCATTTAAAGAAAAAAAGGGAAACCCACAGTATTGTTATTTATATGAAGGAAAAACATTAAAGAGAAAAATTGAAGGTTGACAATCAAAGCTTATCCAACATGACTGAAATCAGAAATTGATAACTATATGATATGACTGAGTCCTATGAGCCATTGAAAATGACGGAAAAGAACAAAAAGAAAAATATGATTTACCAAAAATCTGTAAATAACCTCTCTTTATAAAACGACTGACATAAAAAGGAAACTTGTGATATATTCAATGCCACAGATATAAAAATTGCAATCGGGGGACTGCAATTATTTAGTGCATATATTTACTGCTGTAATACCTTGCTGAAGTTCTCCATCTTGAGCTCTTTGCCCCTGCATGAATAAGGATATTTGCCCCTCTTCTAAGCTTGCAAATAACACTCCCATCCATTAAAATGGTCAGTACTGACGTTTTAGTGGCTCTGCGAGACCGTGCAGTAGCTGCAACCTCTCCTGCCACCTCAGTGGTAAAATAATGTGTACAGGCTGCTTGCAGGCAATCAATGCCATCACCATGGCCTCTAATACAGAATACGTGTGCCAAAGCATATGAAATGGCTAGATACAGAGACATTGCATCCAGTTAAGTAATCCTGTTTTAGATTTTTTTCAATATTTATTATGAATGATATATTGAAATGTGTATTTATTGTGGTTTACAAAATCCGTCTGTATTGAGTAAATGACTTCCCTGTGCTTCATGTGCCTGATTTCTTTATTTTCAATCCATTTCATGTTCTGTGAAATGGAATATTTTTTTTGCACAGTGGTGTACGTGTTTCAGTGTGTTTGGTTTCTAACTGTAGATAAAGCCAATTTCACTTTGTTTCATTTTTAAACATGATTTTGAAATAAAATTGAATTGAAATTGTCACTTTGTGCTGTATGCTAATCAAATCACCTTGTCTGGGTTATTCAACAGCATAATAAGTGGATATCTTAGTGCAAAGCGCCCTCTGCAGAATACTGTGGGAAATGAGACAAAGTGGCTTTCAGCAAATCCAAAATATAATTTAATCACCTTTAAGACATCGTAATATCAAGGCACTCTCATAGGGTGAAAACTCAGGACATTTATACATTTTTTAGACAAACGCATATTAGATCTGCTTCTCACCAAACCAGACAAAACAATTTTACAATATTCCATATCCATTTAAACAAAAATAATGCCCTATTTAGATGTCTAGGAGCTTTCATGGCCCCTCACCAACCATGTACACACACACACACACACGTAATTACACTATACAGATTGGAAGAGTGATTCACCTTGCCATTAAATGCATGTAGGTCAATTAAAACCATTGCAGCTTTCAATAATGACTTGGTTTGGCGCTCTACTCTGGTGTCATGGTGTCACGCAATGAACACTGGCTCCTGAAGTGTGGTGTTCGGATTCAGTGCACATCATTTCTCCTCTAAAGCATGCAGCGTTAGGGCCAACTCACACGTGCAAGAGTAAGCAGGTATTCACATACTGACCGAGCCTTCGTGCTGAATCTCTTTATTGATGGGTTTCCAAAAAGTCCTTGAATGGCATAAGCTTCTTAGGTTTTGACTTTTGCAGTAGAAAAACACTTCCTGAATTGATTGAGATGAAAGAATATTGACCCCAGCCCTAAACATGGAACATAAAACAGCAATACAAAGGAACACTCCCTCCTAGTGGTTAAGTATGATTGTATCCAAGGCACTGGACGGTAAGCAATGAAGAGGCCCATCAAACATTACAGTTAGGCATTATATATAAAGACAGTGCTGCACAATGAAACCGTTTTGAATCACACTAATTGGCTTCAAGTTGTCTCTTTGGTGCACACTATTTGGGATTTTGGCGTTTGCGTCCATCAATGTGTGATTGTTCTGTTTCACATGATGTTCCATGGCGATGTGTCACTTTGGATTTCTGGATTTCTCTTCACAAATGACTCAACGTTGGCATTAAAGCGAAATGTATTGGACATATTGAATGCTGCATCTGTTGGGTAGATCGACATGGAGAGGTGAAAACGCCTTAAACACAAAAGAGGCACTTGTCAACAGAGAGAATCCTCAGTGATCTGTGACTCTCAGTTCACAGTCTCACTGGGAGAAAGAGGTGGCTTGGCTCATTCTTAACGAAAAAAAAACTTTTAAAAACTGAGGAGGCAAACGTAAAAAGTCGTACAAATTAGTTTTTGGCAGTGGCACACTGCATTTTCTCCAACAGTTCAAACTTTCCAGCAGCAGTTCAGTTCTTCTATTTGTAAAAAATAAATTAAAAGTGGTAGTTAAAAATATGTGAAATGCTTTGAACTCATGGTCCATGTCCGTTTGTAAAGTTGTCATTGGGTGCATGATCAGGTGAAGACCCAGAGCTGGTATCTGTCTGAGGGGTTGCACACCACCAGAGAAGGATGCTCAAGGCGGGCACTCAGACACAAGTGCCTTCCCGGGTTGTATATTAACTGGTTCTGTACAGAGAGAAGACAAACACGTTTATACTTTCCTAAAGAAATGATACAGAAGCATGTGGGTACGTGTGAGGAAATGCTGAAGACCATACTCACGTCTTTTAACGCCCATTTTTGCTCTGCTCCTACAAACGTGTTCATGCCTTTATACTGGCAGTCCTCCAGCTTCACCAGCCCCTCTGACCCATGCAAACACAGCTCCTTCTGAATGCTGTGTCTAATCTCGTGATGCGTGGAGTACTCAAAATACTACGGTAAAAGGAGACAGAGACGTGACACGCGTCATCATCCCTTCTGATTAAACAGATTATTTTTGTAAATCTGAAAATAAGTACATTCTCTGACTGACCTGGTTTCCTCCTTGGCCATGACAGAAGTACATGATCAGTTGCTTCCCACCCTCGTTGTTCTCTCCAGCATCCAGACATGTGTCTTTACCAACATTTTTCATCTGCGGCGGGGTGAGGGGAAGTGAGAGGAAGAAGAAGAAAAAAAAAATCACATTCAGTGCAAGCTGTTCAAACAACTTCAGCCTTTCGAGTTCTCTTAAGTGGTGTCAAACTGGAGCGGCTCAGTCTGAAGCCCTCATCATAGCCCTCTGGAGATCCTAAGTGGAAACCCACAGTGGCTAGACGGTGCTCTGAGGTTTTGACAAGAGGAGGGGCCGGTGTGAGGCGGGGTATGCGGCCTTACCGAGCCAGCGTGGAGCGGGTTGAGATCAGGCACGAAGACCTCTGGGTAGACGTTCTTCAAATACCAGGTGAAGCTGTTGCACTGTAGCTGCTCCCGGAGGGCCACGCGTCTGGAGACGTCTCCAAAGGTCCTCTGTGGAAACAATTCCAGCCAGCCATTAAAGCGGAGGAGCTCCCGTCCACGAGGAGAGTAAAGCACAAGACTCAGCTTGCTGGTCACCTCACACTGCAGCAGGGTTGTGGACGACAATGGGAGTAGTAGTTTAAATTGCACGTTACCATTAAACCCTGATTTGTGACGAATTGCACTTTTTTTTTTAAAGCTCTCTATAACTCCTTCAACAGAAAGACAAACAAACAGACCTGACCGGCAGGGGGGAAATAATATTTCACTAGGGAAATGTTTGACTTTTCTGATTTAACTTTCAATCATTCAATGATTACGTCAGGGTTCAAAATGCAATGACTGTGTTCCCGTGCTTCGATGTCCGCGCTTTTTAAACCAATGAAACAAATTAAATGGACCAATGATCAATCACTGTTGCTTTTAAAGTGAGAGGTGTAGCACTTGTAACGGGCTTTGGGGCACCTCGAGACCTTGAATAATGAGAGCACTTACTATAATGACGAGGACGCCGTTAACACTGGTCGTCGCACGTCGAGAAGCTACTACGGTGGATTCCTTGAATCTGTCGAGGTCTGTTTGAAGCCAGCGGGAGAGGGCTGGCCCTGCTATCTGAGGGATAGCCCCGGGGGAACGGGTTTATGGCACCTATGAGACCCTGTGCTGGGGAAATGCTGACAGCCTGTGTCATTTACTAGACCAGACATCCTTTGGGCCTCTTTTTCTGTCAGTTCACAGCTTTCAGCCAGCAACAGCCTCTAGCCGAGGGGTTTTCAAGTCGATAATCTCTTTCTCTCCGTTTCAAAGAACACGTTTTCATCTCCACAGATTTCATCCATTGAGAATCGCAATAATGAAACTACGGTTTTCCAAATGTGTGTGACGCCATACTCTCCCCTACAGAATGTGTTTCTGCATCCGGCTCATGTTCAGACATATTGCTGACTATATATAATTAATTGACTTACATCAGTACATCAGAGTTGCCTTATGAGGGGATAATGAGCGGTCTTGCAACGATTAGAAAAAATGTGCATATAATCATAATAAGAGAGCAAATTGCTATTGCTAAAAAATAAATGAATTCAAGTTTTTTTTTAATTTATCGATCACAGTACATTGCAAAACACTGAATTTATGAGGCCCATTCCATTCAGTAGCAGTACGTACGTCTTTGGCCATCTGCGCGGCTTGCTGGTGACGCCGGTAGAAGATCTCCTTGTAGTCGTCCATCCAGACCTCCGCCAGTCGTACCTGGTTGCGGACAATCACCTGCGTGCCCTTGGGGAAGGTGTGGGGGCTCTTGGTCCGGAAAACGTGGCCAACAACGGAGCAGGGGATGATCTCCAGCTGTCCCCCGCACTGCCACACCTGCAGAGATCGGCAAAGAACGTAGCGACATTTATAGTCATTTTGATACTGGAACAGGGGGAGTGGGGGGTTCAACAACAAAAGACTGGATTGCTACACGTGCAGAATGATAGTGAAGTCATTCGTTACCCTGAAAGACATTTCGATGTTTTCGCCACCCCAGATTTCCATTTCTTCATCATAGCTTCCAATATGATAGAAATATTCCTTTGAGATTGAGAAGAGCCCACCAGCAAATGCCGGAGTCCTGTAGAGGAAGAGGAGCTTTTAAAAGGTTGCATATTGTGTTTGTGTTCTGCGAAAAGGCAAGGCAAGTTTATTTGTATAGCACATTTCATACACAGAGGCAGTTCAAAGTGCTTTACATGGGAAGGCATTTAAAAGGCATAAAAATAAACAAAGACCAGAAGAAATCACATTTTAAAGAATTACTAAAAGACAATAAAGGCATAGTAGAAATACAAATGTTTAAATCACACAGTTTATTCTAAGAACAATAAAAAAAAACATTAATACAAATAAAATCAAGTGCAATTATGGTTAATTTTTAAAGGCAATTGAGAACATCAATGTTTTTAGCCTAGTTTTAAAGATAGCTAGTTGGTGCAAGTCTTCGATCCTCTGGAAGTTTGTTCCAACTATGTGAGGCATAATAACTAAACGCTGCCTCACCATGTTTTGATTTAACTCTTGGAACAGTCAGTAGACCGGTCCCGGACGACCTGAGACTTCTTGAGGATATGAAAACAAGTCTGAGATGTACTTTGGCCCTAAACCATTGAGTGATTTAAAAACTAGCAACAATATTTTCAAATCAATTCTATGACCCACTGGAAGCCAGTGCAGAGATCCGAGAATTGGAGTAATCTGTTCAGCTTTTTTTGTACTTGTCAGAACTCTGGCAGCTGCATTCTGAATTAGGGAGTCCTGAAAAAGACCATTACAGTAGTCTAACCTATACTGGGGATATGTTTTTCTAAG
Organism: Cetomimus sp. NI1144; assembly: GCA_900660305.1. Taxonomy (NCBI): domain Eukaryota; kingdom Metazoa; phylum Chordata; class Actinopteri; order Beryciformes; family Cetomimidae; genus Cetomimus; species Cetomimus sp. NI1144. The sequence continues at coordinate 3,286 of CABFOT010024673.1, read as the reverse complement.
TCTTGTTTGGACATACATCCTTTAATTCTTACTATATTGTTGAGATGATAATATGCTGACTTTGTTATTGACTTGAAGTGACTATTAAAATTTAGATCTGAATCCAAAATTAGACCAAGATTTCTGGCTTGGCTTTTTCTTCCTTGGCACTAAAGACAATGATCTCCGTCTTGTCCTTGTTTAGTTGAAGGAAGTTTTGGCACATCCAATCATTGATTTGTTCAGTGCACTGACTCAGCGAATCTATGGGACCATAGTCAACCGGTGAAAGAGCTATGTACATTTGAGTGTCATCTGCATAATTATTGTAAGCAATTTGGTTTTTCAAAATAATTTGGCCTAATGGCAGCATGTACAGGTTGAATAGGAGAGGCCCAAGGATTGAACCTTGGGGAACTCCACATGTCATGATATTTCGCTCTGATGTGTAGTTACCAATGGAGACAAAGTAGTCCCTGTCTTTAAGGTAAGACTTGAACCAGTCTAGGACCGTGCCGTTAAGTCTGACCCAGTTTTCCAGTCTGTCTATCAGTATTGTATGATATACTGTGTCGAACACAGCACTAAGATCAAGTAACATCATAATTGTAATTTTGCCTGAGTCAGTGTTTAAACAAATGCCATTTACAACATTAATTAGAACCGTTGCAATGCTATGATGGAGGTGAAAACCAGACTGAAATTGATCAAAGAATTGGTTAAAACTTTTTCAATGATTTTACTAACAAACGGTAGATTTTATATGGGTCTGTAGTTGCTAATTACTGAAGCATCTAATTTACTTTTTTTTTTTTTAATCAATCCTCCTGACACATTTTCATTGTGCCTTGTCATCTCCCTCCTCCTCCCAAGATGTAGGTCATTCCTCGCATCGCCAAAAGTTTTCAAAGTAACCGTTGCTGTTAGTTATTATATCCATCTTCTCCACAAATGTACATCTCGAAAATGGTACTGATAATAGTTCTGCGACGATGTCCACATGTTGTTCTCCGGTAGCCATTTGCACTGTCTCAACCTGCCACCACCTGCTGCTGGGATGTAATTGCCTGGACAGCTTTACACAGAGCATAGAGAAGACTGGGCTGACTTCTCCGCATATCGCCGTGGGAAGATTTAATGATAACGCCCACTGGTTACAAATTCAAATTTGATTGGCTGATTAAATTGTCAATCGTGATATAATACCCTCATTGAATTGAATGGTGCAGGTATTCAAACAAGGAAACAGAATACCCAGACAGGAGGAACAACTACATGTTCTACCCAGAGGCTGGAGGAGGAGATCTGATTGGTTGTATTGCACAGTACATGCACTGTAAACCACAGAAACAAGTCAGTAATACATAATATATTTACAGGTAAGCAACAGACTGAAATAAGATTTATACAGTAAAAATTCATAAAAATATTATTTGAAGATTTTTTGTTGAGAATTCTAGGGTATTCTAGAAGGCCCTGAATATTCACCACTGGCGGATTTTAGTATTTCTCTTATTTTCATTTATATTTCTATTAATCTTATGACATATTAATGTTGACCTGATTTCCCTCCTCACTATCTGGCGACATGCTGGCCTCTGCCCCCCGCGGGGTTGGACTCGGTCCTGAACAGCTCACTACAGGAAGGGTCCAACTGGACTAAAAACAAATGACCAATTATATTTCACCCAAAATCTTTTATTGAAACTACATTAAAAAAATATGTTAACAGAAAAATCTTTATACATTCATAGACATTTTGGATATATGCAGCGCTTCATACAGCGTCTCAATGAGGCAGGAGCTTTGTGGGATAAACACCGTTCCAATGCAACCCGTATCAAGGCTGCTTCTTTTGGTAGAAAAACAACACTGCAGCCGATCAACAGACACTTAGCTAAAGGTTATGACACATCAACCCAACAATGTACAGGTGGCGTTACAGGTAGGGGAACCTTTGGCATCAGCACGGACTGTCGACAGAACTATTGAGCTGCTCTGCGTTCCTCCTTTACAGAAATATATACAACATACTCAACACGCTTATTTCCCTTCCGTGGAATCATCTTACATTCGATCCCAGGCACCCAATCTGCTTCTTTATTCATTAGCCCTAAAGAAACGTACAAGGCATGAACACTCTGGAACTGACAATCAAGAGATATACTTCTCAAATGGCCCTTCTGAAAATGCTGCATGGTAGTTTGGAAACTGCATACTTCTATATGCATGAATCCAGCCTGGACTGACTGCTCCGACATGTGGAGAACAGCCTGGACTGACTGCTCCGACATGTGACTCCAGCCTGGACTGACTGCTCCGACATGTGACTGCAGCCTGGACTGACTGCTCCGACATGTGACTGCAGCCTGGACCGACTGCTCTCTGACATGTGGAGAACAGCACTTGCTCTCGTGAGGAAACGGGAGACATGAGATGTCTGAGTTGCTGGCATTGCTTCCACAGTGATGTCTTTATATACAGCATGTATGTGGAGCCACAGGGCACACTGCCATTCAAACCTGCAGTTACGGTCAGACCTGTCAAGTAGGGGTGCATTTCCCAAACAGCATTTTAATGCTCAGGGTCGTGAAGTGCGTCAGAAGCATTTTATGGGTCCGGCGGGGTTCCCAAAAAGCATCTGAGCAGACGTTAAAAAAAGAGACGGTCCCGACTATAACAAGCGCTCCTGAGCACCCGCAGAATGTCAGAGCAGCAATACCATAGAATTATGACTGATAGAAAGGCGATTCAAATCTACCCTCCTGAGCGGTCTGGTTCACTTACAATGACCATGTCTCCTGGTGCCGTGGTGGAAACCAGGGTTCATTTGGTGCACGAGTCAGAAAGCAACAGCATCATCTTGATTAAATGCTTTCTATCGCTTCAGGTTCTGTGGCGAGTTACTTCCTGTAACGCATCACAGTAACTCCTACAGCATGGTGCGTCAGTGAGGTCAGGCAAAAAGGCCTATTGTAATGACATTTAATGCATTACAGCGAGGCTTCATCCAGATTCTACTGCTGCCGTGGTCACATGGTCCTCGCATCACATCATCCATCTCATGTGATTGGCTATCAGCTGCTAAAATATTCTACGTAATAGAGCCCTTAATGACTCCCTCAGCTGGTTTAGGCGACGCCCTCAACTGGTTTGGGCGACGCCCTCAGCTGGTTTGGGCGACGCCCTCAGCTGGTTTAGGCGACGCCCTCAACTGGTTTGGGCGACGCCCTCAGCTGGATTGGGCGACGCCCTCAGCTAATTTGGGTGACACCGAAATCTGAAAACCCGTTGGAGGAAACCTTTG
>CABFOT010024487.1:0-11502 GCA_900660305.1 Cetomimus sp. NI1144 | reverse complement strand
CGAGGGAGGCAGAGCTGGGTGGCTCTACGCTAGAGGCAGAGCTGGAGGATGATGGGGAATCATATTTAATTTCCCTGAGGGAAGTCACTGAAGTAGTCAAACAACTCCACAGTGGCAAAGCCCCAGGGATTTATGAGATTCACCCAGAAATGCTGATGACTTTGTGTGTTGAGGGGCTGTCATGGATGACACGTCTCTTTAACATTGCGTAGAAGTATGGGGCAGTGCCGAAAGAGTGCCAAACCGGGGTGGTAGTTCCCCTCTTCAAAAAGGGGGACCAGAGGGTGTGTACCAACTACAGGGGCATCACACTACTCAGCCTTCCAGGGAAAGGTACTGGAAAGGAGGGTCTGGCCGATAGTCAAACCTCAGATTGAAGAGGAACAATGCGGTTTTCGTCTCGGTCGGGGAACAGACCAGCTCTTCACTATCGCAGTGATCCTGTAGGGGGCCTGGGAGTTTGCCTATCCAGTCTACATGTGTTTTGTGGATCTGGAGAAGGTGTCTTATTGGGTCCCTTGGGATCTTTTGTGGAAGGTGCTGCGGTAAGGGGGGGTCACTACTTGGGGCCATCCCAAAGCGAGAGCTGTGTCTGGATTCTCAGCAGTAAGTCAGACTCTTTTCCGGTGGGTGTTGGCCTCCACTAGGGCTGCGCCATGTCATGGACAGGATTTCAAGGCGTGTTCGTGGAGGGGGATGGGACGTGTTACGGTTTGGTGGGCTTCAGATTGCATCGCTGCTTTCTGCAGATGATGTGGTCCTGATGGCATCATCGGTCTGTGACCTTCAGCACTCACTGATCAGGTTTGCAGCCGAGTGTGAAGTGGCCAGGATGAGGATCAGCACCTCTGAATCTGAGGCCATGGTCAGCAGGAAACAGGTGGATTGTCTACTCTGAGTAGGGAATGTGTCCTTACCCCAAGTGAAGGAGTTCAAGTATCTCTGGTTCTTGTTTGCAAGTGAGGGTACAATGGAGCGGGAGATGGGCCAGAGAATCGGCGCAGCGGGTGAGATTTTGCAGTCCCTTTACCGCACCATTGTGACGAAAAGAGAGTTGAGCCAGAAGGCAAAGCTCTCGACCTACAGGTCCGTCTTCGTTCCTACCATCACCTGGTCATGAGCGATGGGTCATGACCGAAAGAACAAGATCACGGTTACAAGTGGCCGAAATGGGTTTCCTCAGGAGGTTAGCTGGCTTTTCTCTTGGGGACAGGGTGAGAAGTTCAGTTATCCGTGAGGGACTCGGAGTACAGCTGCTGCTCCTTCATGTCGAAAAGAGCCAGTTCATTCAAAATCATGATTATTGTGATAGTGATTTCAACTCTACTGTATTTGTGAACCACATTTAGGAGATTATGTGTGTGTTTGTGTGTGTGTGTTATAATCTAACGAGCATCCTCTCCTTCACTACAGCAGTGGACATATGGACTCTGTGTGACGAACGCTCTGTGACGAACGCTCTGTGAGGGACACTCGGGGATCTATTTATTGCTTCATTCAGCTCACTGCAGTGTGAGTTATGTTGTGCTCTTCCAAGAGTGTGTGTGAGAGAGAGAGAGGGCCCTTCCACAGGAATGAGAGAACCATCACAGTGATGTTTACCTTGATCCTGGCTGCCAGTTTTATTTCATCCTCCACACTGACTGTGGCAGAGAAATGGTTTAAAAGCCATCTTACTCCCAGTTGTTTCCTCTACATGAATAGAGGGGATGTGCTGTTTATTTACTGCTGCATGTGATGGACATTGATGTTGCAATGTCATGACTTAAAGACTGGCAGCAGCCCCGGACTTTTTAATCCCCATTGTCCCTGTCATGATATAGTTACCCAAAAGAACAGTATGCCACCAGATATGACCCCACTACTCACCTAGACAACCAACAGATAGTGATGCACTGTTTTGTATGCAAACACTGGTTAAATATAACTTTGCCTGTTAAGCCATGCACAAACTCCACCAATCTACCTAATTACATCCCTACAGTTGTTTGTCTTATGAGAAAATGAACAGTATTCATAATTTCATATGACGATTCCTTTCCCTTTTCCTTTATAGTTGAATCCAAAGTAGTAGATGGTGCCCTTTGCTTAGATGTGTTTTATTTAGTGACAGATAGCCTTTGCTCCAGCATCCCAGTCTCATGTTCAATTTGTAGCTCTGGCTCCTGTCAGCTGATTGCATTCTATTTATATTCAAGTTTTCTGCTGTTTACATGCAAATGCACCCCCTTTCGCCACTCCGTAATATCAAACTGAGGATTTGTATTTGCTGAATTTATATCACATTTTGAGTCACGGTCCACTTGCTTTACCACCTTTGTGTGGATAATTGAAGTTGCAAGTTAAAGCTATGCAAATTATGTTTTCTAAAGAGGAGCTGCATTTTTATCACACTCATTAACACTTGGTTGGAGCTTGAATGTTATTTTAGCAAAGGAAAGGTGTGACGTCTGGACCGTATTAGGTTTTATTATGTTTTGTCAGTTTAATATTACTGGAATGTAAATATATTTTTAGACCTGTTTTGAATGCATGTTTTCTAGTCAGGCAAAAATGACATGTCCTATTTTTAAGAACTAGCTCACATTTTGCGGTCATCTAATTGAGTAGCCCCTCCCCATTACCTTTTAAGAAGAAATGATAAAAGAAAATGTATGATGCGTGTAAATATTTTGCTTGCTACTATTGTGCTATTTCATATTACTTTTAATGATATACTAACTGCATCTTGTGTGACAACAATATCAGGGTACACATGCACACAACCTTTCTTCCCGCCTAATAGCACTAACCATTTTCTTTTTGTGTTGCCTCTCACATTCATCAGTCATCTACATCCTACATAATGTGTGAAAAGGGCCTCAATCAGGCCAGTGACGCATTTGTTTTGTCCTCCCCCATCCTCTCATTCATCTCTCTGACTCTTTCGCTTCGCTAAAGCATTTAGATTACAATCAATCTGTTGATGGTCTAAGCGGGTCCTAATCATAGGTTGCAAATGCATGGAATGAACAATGTTGTTGGAATGAGCCCGGAGGAAAGCACTAGGGACAGTGTGATTTAAAAAAAGAAAAAGAAGAAAAAAAAAGTAGGACATTATGGACATTCAGTCGATATTCAGTATGTATAGCCATAATGAGAAATATTGTTTTCTAAATTTTCATTATCAGCAAGAAATTATCATTGTAATGATGCCTAAAGAAAATTATGGTGGAGAGAATTATGTAGGAGTAAACGAGGAGTGTGAGATGGGAATTTGTGTAATGCATAGTAATAACACGGTGTATGCATGATTATCTGTAACAAGCGTTGGCTTGCCCTACCACCCTCTCCCTGCTTTAGAAAACAACACATGGGATGCATGTTATGCCATAAACAACTATACCAGAGCTCTGATTCATCCAATTATTTATATACATATGGTCTAGAATACGAGGTGAGAATATAGAGAGGAATGAATGATAAACAACAAAGATACCATTCTCCCTGTCTGACAGTATAGCCTTCAATCAGCATGCATCTAGATTAAGCCCAACGTAATAGATTAATACCATCTGATTGGGGGATGAATTAAGTGGCTTGTGTTTGCCTCTCTCTCTCTACCCCCTCTATCCCTTCCTCTCCCTGTATGTGTCCAATTAAAAACGGCAGGCCGGGCTACATGTTTTATGGTTAATGCTTGCTGTTGATGGGCCAGGAAAAGGAAGCAGCTCCAGGAATGTGTCTGATGGATGTCAGTCTGTGCAGGACATGTGGGATTCTTGTTTCCAGGCCCCACGTTACGCCCCTGGATCACACTTCATGGAAATGATCTGCACGCTGCACTCTGCACTCTGTGCTAATGCTGCCGTGAAGGACAACTGTATTTCCTCAAACATTTGTCATACTGAGCCCCAGCATCATTCACCAGAGATAATTTGCCTCCCAAACCCTCTCCCCTTTATTCATGGTCGCATTCGATGTGTCTCAAGCAGTCGATGGAAACAGAAATGACTTTTTATGGCTTGAAGGGTTCCCTAAAAGATGCATGTCCCCTGCAGAATGATGATGACAGAATGCATGCTCTTTGTGTTTTCTGGGTAATTCTCAAGAGCAAAAACTGGATTATTATACTGGTAACATGAATACAGCTGGTTCTCTGTGCTTAGTTTGAAGTCTGTGCACTCTTGCGCAGGAGATCAAAGATGTGATTACAACCATGCGTAAAAGACTATTACTGTTGTGGGCAAATCTGGGCAGTGGGAGGTGTTCAGCTTTGGGAATGAACTGGCTCTGGGATCACATTTACTGTGGCAGTGGGACACCCCCTCTGTTGCAGTGTGGCACAAAGCATCTAAGAGGCTATGGGAGGCTGTCCATTGTAACCAACACTGCTCTGCCATCTGCCACCTAACACTAATTGTTGTTGTATCAGCTGCACCGTGGAATCCTTAACTACAACCTGGCTAGAACATCTCTAACATCAGGCAAGCCCATAATTTAAAGAAACGGTCATTACGGCCTCTCTGTCCTTTAGGCCTGGGCCATGTATGTTTCCTTTTCAGAGGAAATAGCCATGTTAACTTGTTTGCAGGACAAAAACACAATTTGATATTGCCTCTCCTTGATGACAACCGGCATTGCCTGCATTCATGAACACAACCTCTAGGAAACACATGGTTTCATTTGTCTCCCAGCGTGGGTCATAAACAAGAGGCCCTCACTGCAAAGAGCAAGCCTGAGATGAATGGTAAACTAACCCTTACTGCAAAGCATTGATTGTATAGCAACATGCCACATGTTTTCTATTTTAATCACTCTGCTTAGCTCCTCTCTCACGACGGCATGCCATGTGTGCTGCCTCACAATCCAATGGCCTGGCATTGTGTTCTCTTGCATTAATAGAGACCCTACAAAAAGCTATGCATGTAGTTTTGTATAATGAATTCAATAGCTATGTGTCCCCTAGCACATGCATCATGTATGGGTGGCAGAGGGTGGCAGTTGCCATCCCCTAGCCTCCAGGTTGAACATTTTTTTTTATGACAGAAATAAATACCTCAAAAGTATCCACATTACTTGGCTAGAGCTGGCTGCCCCCTGGCAATGTACTTATACAGCACTGTGGAGAGCGACTCTCAATGCAATTGTGTACAAAACGGATACACTCAGTAAGGGCTGGGCGATTAAAAGATATCGATAATTATCGTGATTCAATTTGTCACGATAACCAATGATAAAATTATTAGATACATTTTTTTATACTTTTTTTTGGTCCGTTTTTTTCTTTTTTCTACGTTATTCAAACGTGACACTATCGGCTCGCTCGTTTGAGCAGTTCCTGTTTCTGTTTCTATCTGTCGGGCGGATATAAGATAACACAGCCATCCATTCTGCCGTCCCTAAACTTTTTTTCAGCACTGTGATAGGAAACGGACGTATGGGAGTTGCTTTGACCCTATCGAGTTCTGCTGTATATCAGGTGTGCCCCCGGATGCAGGTCGGTCTGAAGTTTCCTCGTTTAGTGTGATGGACCAGACCGAACACTTCATTTCTGACTAGGTGGGTGTCGGGGTCAGAGAGCCACTGCTCGTCACTCAGTGGCCAGAAGACATTGGCAGAATGAAATGCTGTTTGATGCTCAGAGGAGCGTGGCATTTCAACTGAACGGTGGGTCCACCACTGCAAAGTGGTGATGCGTCCAGCCATGACAACCTCACACTCTATTTTCCACCGTCCTCTGCCTGTAACAGCCTGCCCCCCACAGCGTCCTCTCATCCTGCACATCTCGCACATGTGTACATACACACGAATTGGGGGGGGATCACAAATTCACAAATACTTACTCTCAACTAGTCTGCTGGGAGATCTCGGGGAGAATGGCAAGTGAAAGTCTTCTTCTTTTTTGCTGGTGTGCTGTCAACCACTTGGGAGGTTTCAGCATCTTCTGCTTTTTACATCCCTTTATTTCCTTCCGTTCAGCAAATCATTCTGGCTAAGCAGTGAGTGGTGCTGCTCCACTGTAGCAGAAGTAATTAATTGTGTTTAGCTGTATGGCGGACACTAGCAGTGATTTGTGAAGGTATGCGAGGTTGCTGCTGGTTTCACCAGGCAACCATGTGGAGACTCAACCAGGGACAGTGATACACTCATGCCTCAGTAAGTGGACATGAAAACAAACAAAAAATATGGGGTACAGCCACCAGGGCCAAAGACGATACATAGCATTCATAAGTCATAATTTTCAGTGTTTATGGATGAGTTTTTTTTTTCATCCACTTGCTGTATATTTTACTCATTTGTGAGAGTGGGCCTGAGGTAAACAGAATGGTGGAAAGCAGATACAGCTCCAGCGAGTGATGCAACTCTAAATTATATCGAGGTCAAGGCACTCTGTATTATGCACTCTTTCTCCTTTCCTGCCCGCACCTTCCATTAGCTGAGAAGACATTGTGTTGTGTCCGCAGTCCGAATACTGCTGATCCATGCAGATGGCTCTGTTGCAGGACTATCACGGTTAGCAGCAGCCTTCTGTTACTGCAAGAAAATAAAGTGGACAAAGACACACATATGAAGCAAGTGTGCCTATGCACCCGACACACAAGGCTGAAATACAGATATGCACAGTCAGTTGGAGAGAGTAAATGCCTGGATACATTGATTATAACTTTATGTTCTGCATAAACATCAACCATGATGATCCCAAGGCATTTAAGTAGGAGAATCTATCAGTTACACTGCAAAATCCCTATCACATACTGATAGTCAATTTGATTCACCTAATTGGATATGTAATATAATGCAATATAATAAGTAGTACAAAATGGTTTAGTGACATTTTCCATAATGAATTTGGCTCTCAAAATTGGGTCCAATTTCAGTGTTCATAGTGTTGATTCAGCATTTAGCTAAAGCTAATTATCTGAACGGGTTATAAGAATGTTATATTGAAGGTCAATTGACATTAAGAACCTGTTTAGCACATACAGCACATCAACGAAAAAAGATCTTGCAGAAGTTTGTTTGCGAAGGGACAGTGTTGTTGATGTTGTAATATAACAACTTCATAGATGACAGAAAGGAGAGGAGATATAGTTTTGTGTGTGTATATGTGCAATGGCAGCTTTAGGCTCACTCAGTCTGAACATACCAGTTATCTTTTATTCAGCTTCTGTCTCTCCCATCTTCCAGTTGATCCGTTCCAATAGCGCCCCCTTGCACATGCAATATTGTCTATGGCTCTATGCGATTACCAGTGTGAGTTCACACTACTCGAGTCACGCAAGATGTATTTGCTTTAGTAAGCTAGGTATTCAGTTTACTTTTGGGTGTGCAGCACACTGGCATGATAAAATGCATTGTTTCCTCATCAAATGACCTCGACAAGAGTAACCAGAACCTGGTGAAAATTATAAACTGGAGGACGACTATCTGGCATTGAGAGAGTGAGGGAGTGGAAGATGAGGATGGAGAGATGGAGCACCTGTGACATGCTAGCTGCTCCTGGCAGTGCTGTAAGCGATGTTGGCCAACAGCCAGAGGAAGAAAAGCATGCCGATTTGAAAAATACCCCTCGCAGGAATGACACAACCAGCAAAGGAGCTTCATTCTGAGCAAAGGAGCTTCATTCTGAGCTGGTTTGAGCAGTCACTAAAGATGCAGCTTTTTTCTTCACGTGTAGGCGTGCGTGATGGGGGGGACATCACTCTGAAGCCCCATTCATTGTTAATGGTTACCACAATTGGAGGAAAGCTACAACAGATTTCAAGACCCACACCATTGGTGCAGCTAATAATATTTATATGGAGGCATATGGTGCAAAACAAAGATGGGTCAAGATCTGGAAATATGTTGGATAATGGCCATTCTAAGCTTGTGCAAGAAAATCTGGTGCATAGGACAGCAGTTGTTGAGTCAGGGCATTGCCCAGTGTGTGTCCTGGGAGGATGATGGATCTGGAAATAGGGAAAAGGTTTTGGAGTTACTCAAGTCTAATTGGACAGATTGATAAAAACTTGAACAACCCCGCAAAAAAATAAAAATACACACATCATGATGTCCAAGATGGAATTTAAGGTATTATGGCAGATATGGTGAGAAGGCAAATAATTGCAGAAATTAAGGATGCTGAACATTTTCCATCATGGTGGATGAAAGTAAGGCTATTATTAAAAAGGAACATATTTCAGTGGAGGTGTGGTATTTTAATAATGAAGAGGTGCTCTAATAATTTTTGGCACTTAATGCCAGCAGATGGCCTGGACACGTTTGCTTACTTTGAGCCGCCACTTGGCCAGTGTAATATTGATAAAAAAAATCTATGTGTACGTCAATTCTATGACAAGGCGGTGGTGATGTCAGGATGCAATAGTTGGGTACAGGAGAGGTTCAGGAATGAGATCCCGCAGGCATTATATAATCCTCTGCCAGTATTGTTTTAGTGGTTGAGTAATGTGAAACCGGCAGTTGAGTTTTAAAAAAACTGTGCAAATGTTTTTTTTGGCCCATTACCTTTTTGTGAAGAAACCGAGATAATTGGAATCAACTGCACAACATGTGGAATTGAAGAAATTATCAGATACACTGGGTATGCCAATATATGGCTTTATGGGCCATAAGAAAATCACCCCCTGCCATCCGAGCTATGCTAAAGGATATCGTGGCTCAGTGGAATGCACACAGTGGAGGAAAACGGAGGCCAAAGCTGCAAATGGACTGTTTGACGAGAAGTTTGCCTTACTTCTCATTCTGTTTGAAGATGTATTCTGAGTCACCAGGTTCATGTCAGACCTGCACCATCTCCCAATCTGGAGGTTTTGGTCTGCAAGTGGACATGGTTCAGTCGGTAATCGCCACACTCACCAAAAAACTGAGAGAAGAATTGGGGTATGAAATCCAGGTGAGAGCTAGAGACCTGTGCGTCAAGGCTGGTATACAGAGCAGATCGCATGATATGAGACGGACCCAGCCTCCCTGTCACCTGCAACATTTTGTTGTTGAGGATCCGATTGAGCCGATGACTTCTCGTACTCTGAAAACCTGCGCAAGCACTGTTTTTACCCAGTTATAGACCGACTTCTGAGTTAAATGAAGACTGTTCTCAAGTGAATGAGTATGTTTTGGCTGTGCTCAGCCCCAAACACAAGTGCTTCCTAGACAAGAAGTGTCTGAGGCCTATGGCTCAATTCTATGGAGTGACTGACTGAACCTGACTGCAGAGTTGCATCAGCTATAAAGAAAACAAAAGCCACGACACACGGTGAATGACACAATGGAATTTCTAGGTCTAATGAGACCATGCCGCAATGCATTTATGGATTTATACAACCTCATCAGCATATCACTGACTTTGCCCGTGACATCAGCCTCATGCACTTTCTCTTGCCTCAGACGCATCAAGAACTATCTAATGAATGATGGTGATGCGCAGAACAGCCATTTGACCCTGTTTGCCATAAACAGCCGGAGGACCAAGGCTCTTGATATCCAGCGCATCATTGATGCTTTCACCTCCAGCTACAACGACAGACTGATTGTGCTTCTCTGAAATGGCCAGTGGCCTGCCTCCTTTGCTCTCCCATGTCTTTCTAGCTCTGTAGTTTATTATTCTGTCTGTAATTTTTCAATATGTTTTCCAGGTAAAGTTGCCTCTTGCTACTCTTCCTTCTATCTTCACTTGCCTCCTATCTACCAATCCTGTCGGAGCGCTGATATATATACAACATAATTTTAACTGTGATGGTTATTGTTATATGTGTAATGCTTGTGAATCATCAGAAGTATTTGTAGTAGGCATATGTCATTTGAAATTGACTTTCGATTGCCAGGCAGACGTCTGCACCTAGTTTAGATGAGTAGCATAGCCACCAACCACCTGGCAAAACCTAGTAGATTTTGGCTGTGACTGGTAAGTTTGTCCACTTTACCAGCCACTTGGATAACCATAACCAACCATCATCTGGAGGTCCAATTTTATTCAGAAATTCTGGGGATCTGGATCTGTTTATAAGCCCACTGCATTCCTGCATAGGGACATTGTTACTTGCAAGATGACAACCTGTGTTGTGTTAGTTGAGTCATAGGACTTGACTTTGATTCAGTCACAGCCATTTCTACCATTATGTACCTTCTGGTATAGAATATATGCTGCTTTCATAAGACCTGCCTGCAGTTAGGAGTATCTCGCACCTCACTTGCTCACAGTAGCTCAAGACTGGTTACATCCACCTGTCAAATTAATTTGGGCTGTTTGTGGCGGTTATAAAGCACCTAGAATACTGGCTGCCTCTGTGCTGTCATGTTAATTACCTATAAAGTCAAACTAGTTCTTCTGCTGAACCCATTTTAATTTATTTTAATGAACTCTGGATTGGCTTTGTAAATGCTGCAAATTGTTCAGTTATTTTGGTGGACATCTTCCCCCTCACTTCAAAGTTTTTTCTTTTTTTTTCTCATACTTTATATGTTTGCTACTGTAGCTTTGTCAAATCTACAGTCGGTTGCCTCAACAAGTCAATCCTGGGCTGTCTACAAATGATCCAGAATGCTGCTGCAAGGCTGTTGACTATGTCAAGCAGGAGATCTCGGATTACACCCATTTTAGCTTCCTTACACTGGCTTCCTGTCAAATTTAGTATTCAGTTTAATGTTCTTGTTATCACTTATAAGATCACTACATGGTGAAGCACCCGTGTACATTTGTGACCTGCTCCATCCCTACATTGCTGGCAGGTCACTTTGGTCTTCCAGCCAGAGCTTACTGGCTGTCCCTCGCTCTCTGCTCAAAACCAAAGTTGAACGAGCCTTTGAGCCTCGACTGGAACTCGACTGAAGACCTGTGATCACTTTTAAAAGCAGCTAAAGACACATCTGTTCAAACTTGCCTTTGTCTAGCCATATTAGTGTTTTCATGTCCTTGTTTTTTATGCCTAGTTTATAATGTTTAATAAGCACTTTGTCACCCTATTCTCTATAGTTACTTAAACCCCAGTTCTGACATTATTCCGCAAATCTGCTATTGATAGAAAATGACCGTTTTTTGTTTTGCAGCAGAAATGACTTACCCAAGAGGAAATCATGCCCGCAGCATTTCACAGTAAAATTAGGAAATGGGTAAACCTTTAGGAAACATTAAGATTGTGCAAAATATTAGTCACACAAACAACTTGTGCCTCAATCTTGGTCTTATTTTACCTTCAATGTCTCAGAAAAGCATCAGTGTGCTGGACATTTTAGTCTGAGGTGTCCTCATACAGTAAGTGTGATGTAGCACAGTCAACGTGATGCTACAGATGCTTTTGTTTTCAAGAGTTGAATTATAAATATGAACTCACCTTATGGAGTCACCTTTTCTTTTGTAAATTAGAGGCGCATATGCTCACACACACACACACACACACACACACACACCAACACTACCGCCAGGAAGCGGTGGCCTTTCCAGTGAAGCGCGGCTGCAGCTTTCATGTCATTTACGTCTCATCAGTGTTGTTACTGGCGGGGGATGATACTTGATATTCAGAG
>CABFOT010024453.1:0-10723 GCA_900660305.1 Cetomimus sp. NI1144 | reverse complement strand
ATTTAATCATAAGGGTTATTTGAAGAGACACATGATAATCCACACAGGGGAGAAATCATTTAGCTGCAGTGAGTGTGGTCAAACATTTAATCAAAAGGGTTATTTGAAGAGACACATGATAATCCACACAGGTGAGAAACCATTTAGTTGTAGTGAGTGTGGTAAAACATTTAATCTGAAGAGTATCTTGAAGTCACACATGGTAATCCACACAGGGGAGAAACCATTTAGCTGCAAAAAGTGTGGTAAAACATTTAATCAGAAGCGTGATATGAAGATACACATGAGAAACCACACAGGGGAGAAACCGTTTAGCTGCACAGAGTGTGGTAAAACATTTAATCAAAAGGGTGATATGAAGATACACATGAGAAACCACACAGGGGAGAAACCATTTAGCTGCACAGAGTGTGGTAAAACATTTAATCAGAAGGGTGATATGAAGATACACATGAGAAACCACACAGGGGAGAAACCTTTTAGCTGCAGAGAGTGTGGTAAAACATTTAATCAGAAGAGTGATATGAATAGACATGTGAGAACCCACACAGCGGAGAAACCATTTAGCTGCACAGAGTGTGATAAAACATTTAATCGGAAGGATGTTATGAAGATGCACATGATGAGCCACAGGCAGCAGAAACCATTTATCTGCAGTGTTTGTGGGAGGAGTTTCACATGGTATCATATCAAACGCCATAAGTGTGCTGGTGAGAGCAGCAGCAGGTTAAGCTGCAGAGCTGCTGGTTTAGCTGAACTGTTCAGCAATAACAGTATAGTATGATGACATGCTGTTTTAAGAACTTCACAAAACCCTGACATGAATGTTGGATACGCAAAGAAGTTTGTGTAGTGTGTTTGTGTGTTATAGATACCCTACCATTTTGATAATCCCAATGGCTCTTTTTTGTAGTGTGCATAATGGTTTTAAATTAGTTTTACAAGTGTTACCCCAAATCTCCACACAGTAGTTCAGATAAGGTAGTGTTAGTGAGCAATAGAGAATGTACAGTGATTTTTGATCCAAGATGTGTTTTGTTTTCCTTACTGCTGCAGTGCTCCTTGCTATTTTAGTTTTTATGTAGTTTATGTGAGGTTTCCAGCTGATTTTGTGGTTTCATTATCACTCCCAGAAATGTATTTTCATACATTCCTTCTATGTTCACATCATCTATAATCATTTGTATTTGCGTGTCTATTTTACGTTTCCCATTACCATAATTTTAATGACAATTTATTTAAATCAAACCATAAATTTAATTTGCCAATTTCTGTGGTCATGACCTCCAGAAGCTGCTGCAAACCTTCCCCAGAACAAAACGCATTTGGTATCATCTGCAAATAAAACAAATTTCTAAATATTTGATACACTACATAGGTCATTGATATAAAAAACAAATGATAAAGGTCTTAACACTGACCCCTGTGGGACTCCACAGGTAATATCTGCAAGTGATGATTTATGGTCACCCATCTGCGCAAGCTGTTGCCTATTCCGTGTATAACTATGCAACCAGTTTAACGCCACCCCCCTAATAACCATACCTTTTCATTTTTTCAGTAATGCGTCATGATTTATGGTATCAAATGTTTTTATGAGGTCTATGAATACTCCTACTATATATTTGTTATTATCTAAACTGTTGGTAATTTCTTCTGTTAACTCCATTAATGCCATTGCTGTTGATCTGTTAGCTCTGAAACCATACTGACTATCTGTTAAAATGTTATGCTTATTAATGAAGTTATCTAACCTTGCAATATACAAATCTTCCAATATTTTGGAGAACTGGCAAAGTAGGGAAACTGGCCTATAATTGGTGTAGTGGTGTTTCTCTCCAGCTTTAAATAATGGAATAACTTTAGCAATTTTTGTGTTCTGGGGAAATGAACCAGTTGTGAATGATAATATGTAGATGAATTACAGATGTAGGTCAATGGATTTAAAATGCTGTCAATTACTTTCTTCATTAGTGTCATATCATTTCCATTCCAACCGGTAGATGTTTTATTCTTACACTTACTAACAATATCTATGATTTATTTTCGTTCTGGTTTTCAAATAAATTGAGTTGACATTTCTTACAATATTATCCCCGGCATCCCCCGCCATATTATATGTGTGTGATGTTGATTTTCTTTGCCAAGTTTGACCCTATATTAACAAAGAAGTTGTTAAACCATCAACCACATCATTCATGTTATTTACTGTCCAATCGTCATCTGTAAAATATTCAGGGTAACTTGTACTTGTTACCCTAAATATTTTACAGATGACGATAGGACATTAAATAACATGAATGTTAATTTAGTTAATTTACCTGCATAACTGTATGAGGATGACGTGGACTCACAAATCCATCCAAGTTGAGTGGCTCACACGCTCCTGCCAACTGAGTATCTGTGTTCACATGTCGGATGCTGAAGGATTGAGACAGCTGACAGAAAGAGGGATAGGTGATAATCAATAAATAGTCATTCAAATTTGGAATTCAAATACTTGGTAAGTAGCATCATCCTACTGTTAAGTGGTATGTATGTGTGTGTTTGGGGGGTTATAATCTGTGACTCTGAGAAGTGATGAAAACAATATAGATGACAAAACGAGCAACAAAATATGAGAACTCTTTTCTCACTTACAAGAACCAAATCAACAGGCGGCAGGTCTATAAGGGGGAGCAGGAACAAGTCTGACATCATCTTGGGACGATTTACCAGGAACACTTGACTGAGGGTGAATGACGAGGAATCCAAAACTTTGGAGTGTGTGAAACAATGTTACAATGAGGTGCAGTGATGTAGAAGTCCACTGAATATAATGGGGCATGGGTGCAAAGTCTATATAATTTTCATTCTTGCACTCTTTATCCAGTGTTTTTGTAGTGTCTCATTTTGTAGTGTCTTACAGATGTATTCTGCGTTGCAACTAACTGCAACAACAAACATAAAAAGTAAAAAACAAAAAATAATCTGGTCAAACTCTATACAAAGATTCTGAGATATGAAGGCATCTACGTATTTTGGAATCTGTTAAAAACAATATAACTATGTTGGCATATCTCATAGATTATTGTCACAAAGATAAAAAATAGAGGACAAATATTCTTGAAATTCAAAGGAAAAAAGGAACACTGGAAAAATAGCTCTGTTCAAAGTACATACATTAAATATTAGTTTCAGAAAGCACAAGCATACAAGTTTTAACAAGTGTAAAATTAAACTATAAATCAGTTGTGGTCACTTGAAAAAAAAATTGCTTTCAAACATATAAATTGACTTGATAACTGAATAAAAGGACCAACTTTTTTATCTAGCACTTCTTAGTTAAACCTGACCATTTCTTAATGTGACCACATGTAGGGCAGAATAAATTAATAATGTATTTCTTATACTATTTTTTCCAATGAAATATTAAATGTAGTGTGTATTAGTATCATTGGTTTTTAATCATATGGCCTATTAGAAGTTTTTAGGGCCAGGGCTAATTAATCCATGTTAGAATCTGCGGCTATATCCAGTTGAGGAGGACGTGAAGGAGGAGGAAGAGAAGTTCATGCTGAAGCCAGAGCCAGCGTCAATGCTGCCTCTCCGGGAGCCTGATCTGGATCCAGTCCTTGAGCCGGTCCGGGAGCCAGTGGCAGATCCTGTCCCGCTGACATTATATGGACTGTAGAGGCCCTTGCTGGACTCGGAGGAGGCCTCGAGCAGCCTTAGACCAGAACCATCTTCAACCATGCTTCTGTCCATGGCATCTTTGAAGCTGATTTTGAGTTTGGTTTTTGGACATGTTAGATATTTTGAGTAAGCACTGACATCTCTCAGCTTCTGTGCAGTGCGAGCATCAATTGTGCCTTTCCTGATGGATTCATCTAGTGACACTCTGCCCTCAACTTCAGGATCAATAAGCCCACCAGTCAGATACTGGACCTCAAGGAAACGCTGCCCAGCTTCATAATACAACCAGCCCTTCTTTAGAGCCTGGGAAGCAGACATCTTCACTTTAGTTCTGGGGTCTTCAAATCCATTGAATGCTTTTTGAGCCAAGTTAATGCGATCAACCATGACTTTATCCACAAGGCCTTTTTCTGATGATTCAGAGACAGAGAATCTCTCTCCGGTTGTGGGGTCAATTATTCCACCTGTGCAGGCCTGAGCCTCCAACAACCTTTGGCCTGTGATGTTGTCTACCAGGTTTCTATGCATGGCCTCAGTGACGGACACCTTCTCCAGAGTGTCTGTGTCCAATATTCCAGCAATGGGGCCAGTCTCTTCTGTTGGGTCATTCCATATGGTTGCAGGTGGTTTAATGGAGGGTATGGGGCTCATAGGATAAGAGGAGGTGGAGCCGGTGGTGGAGCCAGAGGTGGAACCAAAAGATGATGAGCGAGAGCGGAAGCCTCCCATGCTTCCAGAGAGCATGTCAGCAAATTCTGTGATAGACAGGTTTCCAGAGCGGTATGTATCAAGAGCATTCTGGTCAATAAGCCCACGTGAAAGAGCATCCTCAACATCATACTGTCTTCCTGACCTCCTGTCAATGATTACAGATTTCACGATACCATCAGGGGAGGTGAATGTGATCTCCTCCCATTCACACTCCTGCTCAGCAAGCTCCAGGTAGGTTTGGTGGTCAATGAGTCCCTTCCTGTAGGCCTCATACACTGTCATCTCTTTTCCCGTCTCTGGGTCTACAATGACAACTCTGCGTTTACGAACTGAGGATTTGGAGGATGTCTTTCTTTCTCGCTTCTTATCCTTCAGGAGCAGGAGTACCAGGCCAGTGTCTGGATCAGTGATGCACCTCTCCATGAGCTGGAGGTAGGTTAGATTTTCCTCAGTGTTGGGATCAAAGAAGCCCTTGGTGTCATCAGATGGATCTGTCAGAATCTCATTCATCTCCTCATCAAAGAGGCCACGTTTGTATGCTACCTCAACTGGCAGACGATGACTTTCCTCTGGGTCGATGATTCCACCTGTGGCAATCTGGGCCTCCAGGAGACGAATACCATGGTCTTTCAGGATTAGACCCTTTTTCATGGCTTGGAACAGGGAGATTGTCTTGCCTGAATAAGGATCTCTGTATCCTGTCACTGCACGCTCAGCAGAGAGGAGTTTGTCTTTGAATTCTGGACCTACAATTCCCATCTTCACTGATTCGTTGACAGTGAGTTTAAGGTTTTTGATTGGATCGATGACATACCCTGTGGCTGCCTGGGCCTCGAGCAGTTCAAATGCAGTGCCTGGCCTGATCATGTTCTTCTTCATGGCCTGGTAAATTGACAAACGTTCCTTTGTGGACTCCAAATATACTCCAGCAATACAGCTAGTGCCCTCAAGGTACCTTGATAGCCTAGAGCTAACCTCCTCCACTGAAATAAGACCTTCATTCAGTTCAGTGACAGTCTGCTGGTCAATAATTTGTGAGCGGATCAGCTCCTCCATTGTGATCTGCTTCCTCAGACCCTTGAACATCAGCCTCTTATCTCCCAGGGAGAGGAGGCGCAGCCCACCATCCAACTTGCATCTCTTGAGCAACTGTGCATATGAGAGTTTCTCCTCAGTGACTGGGTCAATGAATCCTTTGACATCATCAGCCAGTCTCTCATTGGTTACCTTGTTGATGTAACCTCTCTGCATGGCAATGTCTGCTGGGAGGTGGAATTGGAATTCAGGATCAATTATGCCTCCAGTGGCCATTTGAGCTTCTAACATTTTCAGAGTGTAATCCTCCAGAACAAGATCCTTCTTCATGGCCTGGAAAATAGATATGAGTTTCCCACTATATGGATCTTTGTATCCTGTGACTGCTCTTTCCGCTGAAAGAAGTTTATCATGGATCTCAGGGCCGACAACACCTTTACAAACAGCCTCATCAACAGTGAGTGTTTCATTTTTTACTGGATCAACAATGAATCCTGTGGCAGCTTGTGCTTCTAGGAGGTTGACAGCTATTTCCGGCTTTATGAAGCCTCTCTTCATTGCTTGGTAAATACTCATCTTAGAGCTGGAATCAGTCATGACCCCAGCAACACAGCCTGTGCCATAGAGATACTGTTTCACACTGGTCATCTCCATTATGTCACGGATATTCCTCTTGCCCTGTTTGAGGAGGTTGTATGTCTCCAGGTCAATTATACGAGCATTGTACAGCTCCTCTATAGTTACCCTTCTCCTGATTGTCTTGCATGACATCGGACTCCCATCTCTGATGATTTCTCTTTGTTCCATAATCTCGATAATAATGATGATCATGCGCTCTTTAGTGATTTTACCAGCGCGATAGTCATCTATGAGTCTCTGCCTCTCCTGCTCTGGAAGAAAATTTGAGTTGATGACATCCCAGAGATTCATTGGCTGTCCAGAAAGGCCTTCAATTGGAATGTCTATTTGGGTGTTGGTCAGTTCACTCTGCGTTTGTTCCTCGGTATAGAGGTATGTCTTCTCCACAACAGTTGGAGACTGAGACTTAGAGAGTGGAAGGATGTGCAGGCCTGTCTCTGGATCTTTTCTGCATTTTTCTTTCAGCTGTTTGTAGGTTACATTCTCATCAGTTTCTGGGTCTGAGAAAGATTTGTTATCATCTGATGGCTCAGATAAGGTGTTTGCAATTTCTTCGCTGAAAATCTTCTTCTGATATGCAACATCAATTGGGACACGATGGCTGTTTACAGGGTCAATGATTCCTCCGGTAATCATCTGCGCTTCCAACAGTGGCATGGCATGCTCTTTTAGGATGAGATCTTTTTCCATTGCTTCAAAAAGTGAGATTTTGTTGTCTGTGAATGGATCTTTATAGCCAGTCACTGCCTTTTCTGCAGAAAGGAGTTTTTCATGTAGCTCAGGGCCAATAAGGCCTGTTTTCACAGCTTCATCGACTGACAGGCACTGGTTTCTCACTGGATCTATAATGAAACCAGTGGCAGCTTGAGCCTCAAGGAGTGCAAGGCCTGTGTTGTGTCTGAGGAGCTTTTTCTTCATAGCCTGATAAATGCTGATTTTCTCCTTTGTTGTGTCCAGATAGAGGCCAGCGATGCTGTCAGAGCCCTGAAGGTACTTGTTGACATTGGGATTCTCACTGACTTGTTTGGGTGTCATTTTGCCATGCTGCAGGAGGTCAAATGTTTCTTTGTCAATGATTTTGGAATCATACAGGGAGCTAGCTAGGACAGGAGCTCTGAGTCCCTTGAAGCAGGACTGTTCTTGTTTCTTGGCCTCTTTCTCATCTACAATTGTGATAACAATTTTTATGATCTTTTCAATTGTAACCTTCCCAGACCTGTACTGTCTGATGAGGTCAAGCCTTTGTTCCTCAGTGAGATATTCAGAGTTGATTATTTCCCATATGGTAATCTTCTTTCCTTTAAATGGTCCAAAGTCAAGCTCCACAGTTGCCTGAGTCATAGCCTCTTTTGTCTGGGCTTCAGAGTATGTCTGCTCTTCCTTTGCACTGATTGCTTTTTCAGAAAGTGGGAGTAGCTGGAGACCTGTTTTCTTGTCAGTAGTACATCTCTTGAACAGTTCTGAGTATGTGACATTTTCCTGTGTGTTGGGGTCAAAGAAGCATTGTGTTTCATTGGTGGGACTGCTTAGAATCTGGACCATTTCATCATCAAAATACCCTCTCTTACAGGCAACATCATGTGGGATGCGATGGCTCTTTACTGGATCAATGATGCCACCTGTGGTCAGCTGTGCATCCAGCAATCGGATTCCTTGTTCTTTAGGGATGAGATCTTTCTTCATTGCCTCAAACAGAGATACAGTCTTTCCAGTGTAAGGGTCTTTGTAGCCTGTAACAGCTCTCTCTGCAGATAGGAGCTTTTCATGCAACTCAGGGCCAACAACACCCACTTTGACAGCTTCATCAACAGTGCATTTCTGATTATTTACAGGGTCAACCATGTAGCCTGTTCCTGCTTGGGCCTCAAGCATATTCAAGGCAGGCCCTGCCCTCATCATGTCCTTCTTCATAGCTTGATAGAAGGACATTATCTCCTTGGACGTGTCTATAACTACTCCTGCAATGCAGTTTGTGCCCTTCAGTGCTTTCTGGACAGATTCCATTTCAGACACTTCTTTGACTGTCTTATTGCCCTTGTGCAGTTTGTTGTACAGATCTTTGTCAATGATTTTGGACTCCAGGAGCTCAGTAGCAGGGACAGGTGCTCTCAGACCATCAAAGGTTATTTCATTCTTCTTCTCTTTCTCCTCTGCCACAGTAATCACAATCCTAATAATTTTTTCTATTGTGATTTTGCCTGTCTTGTATTGACGGAGAAGGTCCTTCTTCTGGTCCTCAGTGAAGTACTCAGAATTTATTATTTCCCAAATAGTGACAGTTTTTCCATTGAATCTTCCAAATGGCAAAGACACAGTTGTTTTTCTGAACATATCCTTCGTCTCCTCTTCTGTGTATATTCTTGAGCACTGAGCAGCCTTATCTGTGACTGGCAGCAGCAGCAAGCCAGTCTCAGGATCAGTGGTGCATCTCCCCATCAGCTGAGAATATGTCAAGGGCTCCTGAGTGCTGGGATCAAAGTATCCCTTAGTGTCATCTGAGGGGTTCTCCAGAATCTTGTTCATTTCTGCATCATAGAGTCCTTGTTTGTATGCTGTTTCAACAGGTACACGATGGCTATTGATAGGATCAATGATGCCACCTGTTGCAATCTGAGCCTCAAGGACTCTGATGGCATGATCATGTTCGATCAGACCCTTTTTCATAGATTCAAAAACAGAGATCTTCCCACCAGTGTATGGATCTTTGTAGCCAATAACAGCTCTCTCAGCTGAAAGCATCTTGTTGTGCAGTTCAGGGCCAATCAGGCCTTCCTTGACAGCCTCATTAACAGAAAGTTTCTGGTTATTAATGGGGTCAATAATGTAACCGGTGGCTGCCTGGGCTTCAAGAAGGATCATAGCTGTGCCTGGAGTAATTTTCTTTTCTTTCGATGCTTGATATATTGACATTTTCTGATTAGATGGCGTCAACAGACCAGCGATGCAGTTCTCTCCTTTTAGAATTTTTCTTAGATTTTCAGTATCACCAAGGTCTTGCACAGTGATTGTGCCTTTCTTCAGCTTGTCAAATTTCTTCTTAGATATAAGGCCGAGGTCATGAAGTCTGCTTGCCGGGACCTTTTCACGGATGCCATCAAAAGCCAATGGATCTACTCTCTCCTCCACACCGTCTAACACATCTCCGAAATTTTTACCATTGAAAACACTATTTGCTGTCTCAACCATTGTTACATGGACTAGTTCTTTTTCAGGTACTTTATCCGTCTGAATGTCGATTTCTCTGGTTTGTTGCTCTTTCTGAGCATCCTCAAGCTGATGCAGCTTCTCGCGCAGTTTCTTGTTCTCTTCTGCAAGAATCCTTTCCTGCTCAAGTCTCTTCTTTTCCAGTTCCTGCATTTCTTTTTGTTTGTTCTGCATCTCTTTCTCAGCCTCTTTCTGTTTGTTGAGGGCAGCATCCATGGTAGCCTGGAGTTTCTTCTTCTCCTCCTCCATCTGGTTCCTCTGGCGTTCCTGTTCATCTTTGAGAGCTTTGGCCTTTTTGACTTCCTCTTCAAACTGACTCTCCAGCTTCTTTTTCTCATCTTCAATGAGCTTCTCTTTCTTCAATAGCATCTCCTTCTCTGTCAGGAATGTTTGCTGGAGTACTGTCTTCTCATGTTCAATTTGTTTCTGCTGTGCATCAGCCATCTGTTAGAAAAAAAGTGGGGGGAAAGTTACAATACGTTTTGTATGGCACATAGTATAATTTCCACATATTGTTTGATTTAATTTGTAATTAAGGTGTAATTTGTACAATGCACTCTGCTTATGCATATGGAGATTTTAAAAATCATTAAGTGAAGTATGAGTGCTTGACTGTAGTTACTTCTAGCAATAGTTGTTACGTTATGTGATTACCCAAACATTACATTTATAATATGTAATAACCCACTAGATTCACAAATTTAACTCTGTTTCAGTGAGGCTATCATATTAGCCCTCTATAGACGACACTTGGGGGGTGTTTGGTTATTTGTTTATTTTTGTATTTATTTATTTTGTATTTCCATCAAATGTATCCCGCCCAGAACAACCATGATAGTGAATTTCCTCAAGTCCCTCAGAAGAAGAAAAAAAACAAGCAAAACATATTATCTTATTACCAGATATACTGAAACTTGGATGTGATAGATGTGTATAATGATACACACACTTGCAACTCTTCATTTTAACAAATTATTGATTACATATGACTATATAAGAAAAATTAAAATGATTACGCCACACTCCACCTAGCCAAAAGTTGGAATGGAGTGCGCAACCTCATAATATTATATATATATATATATGGCTAGCAGAATCAGGGACTTCTTTTAAATCACTTTTAAAAATATATTTTTATACACTTTCGTTCATGTGATGTCATCTTTTTATCCTATCTTTTATTTTTGTTTTAATTTGACTGTTGTCTTAGTATTGATTTGAATGTTGCTTCTCTCTACTTATGTCCTATTATCATAATTTAATTCCAGTTTCACACTGTTCCATAGCTTTTAAAAATTATTTTAGAGTATTGTTTTATTTTGACTGTCAAAGGACCTTTGTAAACTGTTCTAAAATGTGCTGTATAAATAAAAGTAATTAGGGGCCCAAGCACGAAGTGCAGGGCACCCTATTGTAATAATTAGAATTCCTATTATTATTATTATTCCGCTGTTGTTTT